>UZAN01057793.1:0-12537 GCA_900618425.1 Echinostoma caproni
GTAACCCGAGTCTTCCAAGAGCGCTATGCATTTCACAGACAGGATAGAGAGCATGACTGTCTGGGAGGGGACGTTGCCATCTTCATTAGGGATGTCATAAGCCATGTCGCATACCAGGTCTGAATATGCACCAGGAACCCTGAAGTACGCACTGTCAGACTGATTCCTCTGAAGTTTAGAGTTAACGTGGCATGCGTCCACCAGTCCCCGAGTTCAAGTCGCGAAGAGGATATCAACATCCTTTGAGTCCTCACAGACCAAGTGAAGGAACCTAGCGAGATTCTGAATGTGGTCAACTTCAAACTGCTGAAAACATATTGGGTGCATGAAACGAGCAAATGGGGAACACAGGACAAGGCATCCCTGCAGTGAATTCATGAGAATGCAATGAAGCAAGAAGTGAAAGAAAACACAAGATAAAGCACGGTTTGACTTCGCTCACCACTTGACCTTGCGATTACAAAGCACCCTACGGTCATCGTAGATTTGAAGTTACGCCCATCCTTAGGAGAGAGTGATCACACATGCACGAGGCATCCGAAAGTAAAACGCAACTATGAGTTTAGGCTGACCAGATGCGCCAAGGACCATTCTAGGAAATATTACGGGTATGTAAAATCCAAAGGAACACTCAGGGATGGCGTGGGGCCGCCGAGGACCGAAGGGCATTTCGTTGCTACAGACGACAACAGCAAAGTAGACACGCTAAGTCTCCACTTGATAGTGTTCATTGTACTGAAGGCGGTGTGCCCATAATAGGGAACCTGGCAACTAACGGAGGTTATGGTCAGAAGCAATCTGAAGAGCTTAAAAAGTAACAAGTCAGCAGGATATGACGATATTCATAAAGTCACTGTGAAACCATGAGCGGGCATCTTAGCTCGACCATTGTGTCAGCTATATAAGCTAAGCCTAGAACAAGGTATTCTACTACGGGACTGAAAATCAGCCGCCGTGGTAGCCATACACAAGAATAGCCCAAGTCAGAAGTAATCAACTACAGGCCGGTAACCCTGACTAACCTTCTTTGCAAGGTGCTGGACATGATCATCAGAGCCCATATCTGTAAGCACTTAGTCGACCATTCTATGCTGTACCCTGCTCAGTATGGATTCTGAAAAACAGGTCGTTTCAACATTCTCTTGTGCTTCTCAGAGCACGTAACTCGCAGGTTGGATATTGCAGCAGTCCTAAGCTGGGCCTTCAAGTGGACCTAGAAATCTTGGTAACCGCTGATCTGTGGTGGTCAAATTAATGTGCCAGAGCGGCACAGAAAGGTAGGGGTGAATTCATAGTGTCAGATCCGACCGACTTTCGCAGTATCGAAAAATCGATGCGCCATGTATTATGTTTTACATAAATTAGAAAACACAGCTGAAAAACAGCTGTTTATAAATGGCATAGACTTAACGCTCCAGTCATCTAGCTATTTCTTCACGGACGATGTGAAGGTCGTAGGGTCAAAGGGACGTGAGGACCTATCAAGGAATATTGCTGCTGTCCTAAGCTGGGTCCTCGCATAATAGTGCTAGCCACTAAATGCTATCAAAATCCACTTGCTGTCACAAGCCGTAGAGGGTATCACAGTTAACCACTAAGTAGCTCCTTCCTCTAAGAAAGCGGCGGAAATTGTAAAAGACCCAGAAATCTTGGTAACCGCTTATCTTAGGGGGTCGAATTATTGTGCTAGAGCAGCACAGGAAGCTAGAGGTGAATTATTTAGACCAAGTCCAGCGTTGTAATACCGTAAATCTGAGGTGTTCATACCTTTGTACAAGGCTATAGTCGGGTTCCACCAAGAGTATTATGTCCAGGTATGGTCACTGTTTTTCAAAAATAGATGCCGTCTGTTTAGAGCGGGTTCAACGGCCGGCAACGAGAGTGTTCGAGGGTCCGCGTGAAAAAACCTGCAAGCAAAAGCTTCAAGACCTAGGGCTATTCTCTTTAGAACAGAGAAGGCTCATAGAGGGATATGATAGAAACCTCTAAGATATTGAAAGGTTTACCTGGTTCCAGGAAGCGCTAAGTTCCCATAAGAGGGGACGCGAAATGAAGCTAGCCAACCCCAGTCTCGATTGATCGCCCGGTCCCTCTTCTGCAGCAAGTGTGTTTAACATATGGAACAGACTAACTGTGGGCATGAGCTACTTACGCCAGCTCTATATGGCTTTATTAAGAGGACATCTTGTCTATCGAATCCGCCTTCCTCGATGAGTTCACTCGACGCTTAAACGAACGACGGATGTCAAGGTCTGTTACCTGGAATTGAACAAAGCCTTTGACTCTGTAAGTCATCAGGGGCTAAACCAGAAAATGCAACTCTTAGCTAACCACACCTTCCAGGTCAAGGTTGGTGCGCACTTATCGGTGCCGGCAAACATGACTAGCGGTGTCCCTCAGAGTTATGTGCTAGGCCCACTGCTATTTTTGATGTTCGTCAATGATCTGTCACGGAAAAGCAACAACCATTGCCTCTTGTTTGCGGACGACTTCAAGGTGGCTGGAGCAAATGTATATCAGGGTCTACAGGCAGTTATGCCGTGGTCCGAAAAGCGGGATCTTACTCTCAACCCATGAAATGCCAGCTTCTCATCGCAGAAGTTCAAGTTGACAACCAGAATGAAATCCTACTCAAGAGAAGGAGAAGTTAAGAACCTGGGAGTCCTTATACCGCACGACTTCAAACCATAACAACAACGCCAGAGGACAGCCAACATAGCTCAAAGGAAACGCTTTCGTTTGCACTCCACCATTATGTGTAGCCGACCCGAGGTTCTCGTTCCTCGGTACAAGGCCATAGTTAGGTCATACTTGGAATATTGTGTTCAGGCATGGGCACCCTACTTTCGGAAAGATATCAAATGTCTAGAAAGAGTTCAGCGCCCGGCTATATGATTGATGGTGTGACAAAGAGGAAAGAGCTACAAGCAGAGGTTCAAGAACCTTCATCTTTTCTTTCTGGCAAGAAGGGGAATCAGGGGGATCTCATAGAAGTCTTTAAGATCATAAGCGGTCAATCCGGAATCAAGTTTGATGATATGTTTTAATTCATCCCTTCAAGTGACACTAAGGGACATAGCCTAGGGCTGCAACTTACTCTGGTATAGTTGGACATTGCTGCCAAGTTCTTTACAAGTCGCGTAATAACTTACCGGAATAGTTTACCCGGGAATGTGGTAAGTTTCTTGAACTTCATAGCCTTTACGAGAGCCTTGGATGACTGCTGGGCTTTTATATTCCCTGAAACAGTTTAAAGGTAAGTACCTATTAGTCCTGAGCGCCAGTGCTGGGGACATGATACTGCACCTCACATTCTGCCTTTTAGACTAAATCTAATGACTCGCTGTGCCGGAAGCCACAAGATCAGCCAACAACACATCCATCTGAACGCACCATTGGCCCGGGTCCCACATCGTCCTGCGCAAACTTGAATGAACTGAACTGAACTGAGCTCTATCGATTTGTTACGTATGCTGCATGCACTTGTGTGTAGCATTATTTCTTCTGTTCCTTGTCCTTTATTTCTTGTACTACGTAGGTTTATTTCTACCTCGGTAACTAAGCACTAAGGAACGTCGAGATTTTTGCAATCAAGGGCAGCGTTAAATGGGATCTCCGATGTGTTGTGGCATCTAACTCACTTCTAATGAGGGTTTCTAGGTTGCTCGTCAACGCTTCGCTGCTGCTTACAAACAGTTCGTTGATGGGTTGCTAACGGCATAACCACTTTTCGTCATTCATTAAGTCGTCTAGCACCACTACTCCGTTTGGAGCGGTCAAACGTGGGTATTCAAGTCGCAATTAAAACTGATAGGGTCCGGGTGAAGCACAAGCAAACAAAATCAAGTAATGGGATTGATAAGTAATTAAACAAAGAAAACGGAAACTCAAATGTTTATTTATGTATGGGGCGGATGATGTTGTGTGAATGAAACGTTAAATTCGCGAACTTCGTTCAAAGGTGGTTTCTCTGTGTTTNNNGTTTTTCAGGAAGGGTTTGCACAGATCGATCAACACAGGGGTTGCTTGAATTATACTCGTCAACGCTCCGCTGCTGTTTCCGACCAGGTCGTCGTCTGGCTGTTAACAGCTCAACCTATTTTCTCCATTCAATAAGTTGTATTGCACCACTACTCTGTTTGGAGCGGCCGTGACCGAGTGGCGCTCCACGGGCTGTAAAGTTCGTCCCGACAGACCAAACTGCGTGCATTGGGCCTCATTCCCTTTACGACCTAGAGGACTGTCCTCGTTTCCTAGTCTGCATTTCCTGGGCATAATTCTTGATGGCTCTTCTGGCCTGCCCTTCGTTATCTGAGATATTGATGCGGCCTTGTCTAAGACTTCATCCCAAATGGCCCCAATGTAAACCTCGCCCTTGTCGTTTTCGTCACGGAATTGGTGAGCTGGAGTTTGCATGCACCATTAAGGTGGACCCGCTTAAGAGACACTGAGAGTGGGACCACTGCTATTCGCAGCATGTCGAACACCAGCCGTGATTTCCAACTCTTGGTCACTAGAAATGGCGCAACCGGTGCAACCTTGCGTCTTATGGACAGTTTCATTACTTTCAGTTACCTAATTCAAAACCGCGTTTCTGCAATGTGGTTCGTGTAGCTTGTGGGTGGGTGTAGAGATAGCTAACGTGCTATCCCCACATCAGTTTATTTCGCAACTTCCTACTGTTTTGCTTACNCTTACTACTGTGGCAGCTGCCTATGCATACGATCGTCTTGCGTGCTACGGGAGGGCTCAGATGCTTGAACATTTCAGGCGTCCCTACGGCATCTGTATGCGTTAAGCTTCCACGGTCCGGCATCTTTGCATGGTACGCAGGCCCACTCGACCTACTTGTGCTGCCGATAGAGCACAAATACATAGCTTGGGAACCCTGAGCGCTTCTGGTGGACCCATCGTTCGCAGGTTTTGCATTGGATACCTCTCGACACTCTTCAGTTGCAGCTAGAAGACAAGCAGTTGTTGGATGCGTGCAACGTAGCTCAAATAGTTAACATCGAAACAAAAAAGCAAACAAACGAGCAAAAGTTCAAATCGTGATTATACTAGTTATCTCTGCATAAGACAGAATAGTATACGTTTGAGTATAACGCTACACAAGTAAAAGAAATAACAATCTTGTTAATGAAGCTCGAGGAATGAGCGATGTTTTCCTAGAGACAGTTGTACCTTAAGAATACCTCCGTACGTATAAAGGCTTTAAAAAGCGTACGTTATTTCACTAACATGGCAAAAGTTTCGCGTCAGTTGTTGCATTTCGGAAGAGAAAATCGCGCGTTTACTCATGTAAAGGCTCAGGCATCATAGGACGGAAAAGGCTTTCGCGGACCAAGCATCCAGAATCTTGCCTCGGTACAAAGCTTTTTCCACCAAAGCTTCTAACTTGTTCCAGTCACTTTCTTGCAACTGATTTCATTAGAAAACTGGTTCAAGTACGACGTTTGTAAAGGAGATTATTCTGGAAATAAGAAGCATGTTATTCATTACAAACCTCAGACTCCGCTTGATGTCTTGAAGTATTTCACAGGTTTGAGGTTAGGCCCAATAGTCCCGGAGTTTGGAAAATTGTCGGTTTTTGGTTGATGAATAATACGCACTGAAATGGTGGTGAGAGCACAGCTAGCTGGTGAGAGTGACGGAGATAAAGATTCAGATAATCGCAAGAAAAAACCTGAAACGGAAGAGGGGAAGAGTGGAGTGCAGGATCTGCTTGAAGTGCAAAACTGCATCAGTATAGTGAAGACATTTCTCCATGCACGTGCATAAAGTTTGACATGACAAATGCTTGAATATTCGAACAAAATTTATGAGGCTTAGTTTTTAAAATGTTTTTCTGTATTGTTTTAAAAGTTAATTTTTTTGTTTGGTTATTATATCCATAAAAACGCAACAACGACAGTAAAAATGATGACTCAATGAAGTCAGGAGAAAGGTATTTAAAACGAGAATGTAATGAATGGAGAGCAAGCTGAACAAATCGAGAGGGAGTAACTAATGAAAATGGGTGGCACTGTGTCTAAGACCAAGAAGGATATCGAGCTTTTGTTTAAACATGCTCTTTGAAAGGGAGTTGAGAAAACTCCTGCGGGAGGCTGTTAGATAAAGGAATAACCCTATGGTCTAGGAAACAATAACGAGCTCAGGTACGAGGCCAAGGCTCAAACAGTTTTTTACCGTGATCAAGAAGAGTATCTCAGTTGCACGTGGTGAAAAACTGGTTCGCGGTGTCAGTGAAAAATAAATTGTAAAACAAGAAAAGGTCCGCTCTGATGCGGCGGGTGTTTAGGATGTAAAGGTTCAGTGTGGTGAGACGGGAGGGATATGGGACATGGAAGAGACCTGGTACTAGCCTTGTGGCTGCTTGCTGAACTCGTACGATCACCCACTAGCCCAGAACGCGCAATTTGGGCTCCGTATTCCGAAAGCGGTCTTGAGTATATACCAAATAAGAGTTAAAAGTGTTCTTTATCAAAGCGAGAGAAGGAGCGCTTGATAAAGTTGAGTACCCCAAAAACCTTTCCGCGGGCTTTTCGCTGCTGCAAGAAAAAGATAGAGAGTTAGTTAATCAGAATCCAAGGATCTTATCTTGTTTGACAGTCTGAACTAGGGATGTGTTGCACACATTGAAGATGTGCACGCAGCCCCTACCAAAGGACCTACTTACACATTTGTCATCATTTATTGGTAGGCTTCAGTCGGGTGACCATTCTTTGGTGATAGCCGTTGCTCCCTATGCTGCTGATGTGTCATTCCCATAGATTGTGAAATCTTCAGCATAAATAGCAATGTGGACTGGGATTTTGTCCAGAAGTTCATTTATGTATAACACTAAAAGTAGCGGACCTAGAAGGGATCCTTGCGGAACGCTCTTATTATGGGGCAAGGGTTGGAGAAAGAGGTTTGCACTCCAAGAGAGAAGGAGCTTAAGGACAAAAAACTCCCCGGAAGAGTAAGGAGCCTGCCGCTAATAACATACATTTCCAGCTTGTGCATTAGTGAAGAATGCGGTACACGATCAAAGACTTTGGAAATATCTATGAAGATTACGTCTGAGCTTGTGCCATCATCATAGGCCTGGGTTGGACTTTCGATGACATATAGCATGCGGAGAGTGCATGATCTGCCAGGAACGATCCTTGTTGAAAAGGGGAAAGAAGGCTTTTTCCTTCAGGTTTTCAATAATGTCTCTTAATGAGATTTTAAAAACTGTTACCGAGGACCCTTGTTATACTTATGGGTCTGTAGCTACTTGGGTGATGCTGGGGTCCTTTTTTGTTTATCGATGATATCATTGCCTTTATCCACATATCAGGGAATTCGCCTTTTCTAGACAGTTCTGGAACGGTCTTCTGTAATGTGGGGTTGGTACAATTACGGTCTCTTTTACGATCCTAGGATGGATCCCATCTAGAACCAAAGGTAAAATGGCTTAAAAAGTTTCAGTTCTTTTTCGGTCTTAACAATGGAGTACTCAAAGGGGTAACACCAGACTTGGGCTGTGGAGAAATGAAGAAACTGGGTGGAGCGAGATTGAAAATAAATTAAAAGCGAGTTCGGAAGGTATCCGCTCTCTCTTCAGTTGAGGAGATTGGGGAGCCTTCAAAAAAGTTAGGGTTAGAGCAAAAGATTTGGGTTTATGATTGGATTTATTATAAAGAGGTTTGAAGAGCAAGGAGGGGTTTCTTCTTTCCCCGACCAATATGTCAATTTGTTGCGGGTTGCAGAACTCCTTAATCGTACTTTTGCATAGGTTCCGCATATATTTGAACTTATCCGCGTCACCATCCATGTGGGTGAGCTTATACCTTGCAAAGGTGGTGTTCCGTTTGTCCAGAAGTCGGTTTACGGAACGTGGTAAAGGAGGGCGGCTTTTGGTTGGTGAAAACACTTTGGGAACAAACTACCAATCAGTTATTCGGATTACATTCTCAATTTGATTATTGAGTCCATTCGTTTCTGAAAATATGTTGTCAGTGGTCCGATTTTCAACCAGGTATTTTCTTATAGCAGCAAAGTTAATCCGTTTGAAGGACCGCAAGGTTCTTGGTGCTGAAGTATATGAGGACCAATGCAAGATGAAGTTAAAGTGAGTTGTGACTCTTTCCAAGTGGGCAGAGAGTGTGGACCTCGTTAATTTGGTGCCAATTGTTTGTTATCAATAATTCGAGTAGAGAAGGGGACTGGTCCGGGCAAGACCTGGCAGGCGATCACACATGTTGATACCGAGATCTCTTAGTGATAAGGTCCAGAAAGAGATGACCAAAAAAGATATCACTGGAATTTGTCCTAAGGCAGTAAAATGGCGAGAGCGGTAAAGTCACCAGTTATAGGGACGTGTGTAGAGGGGCAGCCAGATCGAAGACAGCAAAGTTGTTTCAGAAGAGCCTGTGCCCGTGTCTGGTCGCTGGTTGGAGAGCGAAACTTAATAACAGGCAATCACTCGTGGGGAAGGCTTTGTTCTGCAAAGAGTGTCTATCATAGGGATGGGATTCTGGGTAAATAAGACGGCTGGAAGAAGGGACTGGCCCAAGTAGGTAGCTACACCACCGGCGCGGCTTCGGTTTGAGTCGCTCTTCAAAAGTGCATGACCATCTTTTTTGACTTCCCCGTTCAAGATATCCAGTGTTAGTCATGTCTCTAGTGAAATTAAAATATTTGGCCGGAGGTCTTTTGTCTTAGTTCAAGTACCTTGTTACCATATCTTGGTGTAGTGACAAATTAGCACTTGTTTACCAGAAACTTCAAGAGTATTGAGAAGAAAGTACGTCTTGAGCCTCGGTTTTCATTGGAGTTCATTGGAGTGGAACGGCTCCCTCCCCTTGTCCTTGATTGAGGATTTTTGCTCCTGCGCACGTTCCGAGTTCATATTGTCCGAGTATGGGGAGCTCAGGGAGTTCTGCTTATCTTTTGTTTCCTTTCATGAGGGGAATGAGACAATTTCTTGTCAGGGAGTCGAGACACCTTGTCCGCTTTAGGAAAAGGGAAAGCGACGGCTTTCAGGTGATTTCTGAAGTGAAGCCGAATTTGATCGTAGAGATGAAACAACTTGATGTATAGAAAGTGATGAGCTCCCGAGGATTCCGGTTTTCGCGGGTTGCAGCTTTTTATAGTTAGCGCACTTCCTGCTTAAAAACGTTTAATAACCTTGTTTGTTGTCCATTACCGTTTGCTTACTAATCAGCCTTGAAGCATATTCTCGGAAATTTCGGTCGGCAGTTAGAATAAACGTCTTATGTTTTGAGCCTAGCTACACAGGTTGTGTATTTCTCGAGAAGTGAAATCCCCTAAGAGGGCTTTTGCTTTCTGGGGAGGGGTCTGATCCTTGAGAAAACGGTCACATAGTGTCATACTCGGAGCGCAAGCTTCTTCAACTGTCAGCATTTTGGCCGTCTAAGATATGTGGTCTGTATATCTCAATCACTTGCGAGGCCATCTTTGTTGTTTGGAGCCAATTTCGGATGATCACTTTAAACTCTAAGAGCTGTTGTTCAAGCCCTAAGATAAGTACCTGCATGGCAGCTGTTTCTTCAGTTTGTGACTTTATTGCGCGTCCTTGTGCTAAGGAATTATTTTTGATTATGGTATCAATCATTCACCTTCATTCATATTCATTCTACATGTGTCTGCATCTATTTCTAGGTAATTATGCCGCATGGGAAGCATAACGTCAATTTAGTCGTCAGAGATAGGTTTGCTATGAAGCACAGTTGATGTCACGAGATAAGAAGAGAAAGTTTGCAGGAGATCAGAATGGAACCGAATTTTCGAAAAACACGAAAACTGGGTGTTCACTTTCTAGGTGCGTTAAATGCAAAGAACTTGGATTTTTAAGTTCACTCCTATCAATTGATAAATGATAATGACAAATGAATGTGGATGCAAAGAACAAATGACGTAGCAAAACCGATATTTCTAATACTTTTCAAGGAGTGCGCGTCAAACATTTCAACTTCGCTGCTACTAATACTGGATATAGTTGGATCCAACCCAATTAAAACGGACTCTTGAAGTCGACTGTGGTCGCTCATTCCATCAGATGCGGTGACAGCTGATTCCATCTATCAACCACTCGATTCATGTAGAGGTTACATCGTACACTGAGGAGAGTCCTTCGTTTTAATTGTTCTAGATTGTGTCTCCTGGTGATTTCTACTGACGTTTGAGTGAATAAACCTTCAGCAATTACGGCAGTCAGCCTTTTCATTATCATGAGTGTTTCCATGAGGTCAACCCTAAGGCGTATAATTCTCATCGAAAGTAGGTCTTACGCTTCAGACCTTTCTTCACATAGCTTATCCCCAATGTCCGAGAATAATATGCATAAGTCGTTCAATAAAGCTATGCGCTTTATTTCGGGGGTGTACGCCTCCGTGTTTACTCTAATCGTATATCTGTCAGTGTTTAATATGTGACGCTTGGACAGATTTAAGTGTAATTACCACATCTCAGTCTAACAGATAACCTTTGTTAAGTCTTCCTGTAGTTGGTTACGCGGGCCTGAATTAACTAATTTTAAGGCGTCAGCAAACACGAAAGTTGGTATTGACAAACCCTCAACTGAGTCATCAACGTTCAGTGGAGAAATTATCGGGCCTCAAACCGAACCCTGTGGCACCCCACTGGATACTTTACCCTCTATAGATAGTGTCTCTCCTAACCAAATCCTGAAGGTCCGCCTGTTCAGAAAAGCCAATAATCATTCAATAAGAGTTCCATGAAGGCTAAAGCTCATGAATTATTTTAGCAGTAAAAGGTGACTAACCGAGCAGAAAGCCTTGTAGAAGCCCAATTAACAAACTTCAAACGTTTGGCCATCATCCAACATTCTTGTTAATTCATCTGGGAAGCAAAACAGGTTGACAAGACAACCATTTTTTGAGGAGCCCACGCTGGGTTGGGGTTGTGAAGCGCTACATGCTCAACTTCCCCGTTCCCAACTATTGTCTGCAGTTCTTAACGGAGNGGTACTAGTGAGACTGACCGGTTTGTAGTTTCCTGGTGCTTCTCGGTCACTCCCCGTGTGTATTGCCACATCTGTCACCGTCTTTCATTCATTCGATACCTCTCCGAATCTTAGGGATTTTGCATAGATTGCACTTACAGGCCCCGCTAAAATATCCGCAAGCGGCTTGACGATTGCCGGATGTAATCAATCACTCCCCGCTAGTTGGTTAGGTTATAATTCCCTGAGTATCTTTATAACTTGTGTTCTGTTTACCTGTAGAGCGCTCGTTGGGGAAGCTTTTACACGTGGTACATTTTAGAGCTAGCTGCGCCTATCATCCATCCTTTAGACGTTTTCAAGAAGCTACTCGAGTAGTTCTCACTTTTCCGCATCAAACAACACTTTTTCTCCTGCGTGATTTTGCAGGACCCCAACCGGTTGCCTGAGGGCATACGCGTAAAACATTTTGGGATTGGTCTTAGCTTGCTGAGTAATCATCAGTTCATATCTGATTTTGGCTTGATTTTATAAGCTTGTTTGCTTAATTCCAGGGATTTTGGAGGGTAACCACCTGTGCTGCCATCCAACGTTTTTATAATCTCTTCACCTACGCCGCCATGAAAAGCATCGTTCACTTTATGGCAGTTTGTTACCATGAAGAGTCTTTATAATTCCTATTCGGTTGCAATTTTAGTAGTAGGCGCGCCCCTTGAACGGATGCGCTACCATTTCTCACCACCGTTGCGTTCTGGAATTTATCTACCCAATTTGCTAACTATGCGTGCTTTAACCATATACACAAAGACGTTCGTGGTAAAAATTAGGGATATTGTTATGAGAACCCAACTGTCATGTTTGGAGTGACAGTTGCCAGTCTTGAAGTCTTGAAGTATTACACGGGTGCGAGGCTAGACCCAATGGTCCCAGATATCGGTAGTTTCCAACGTTTCTCCTGATCCTGTGTCCCAGTGAGCCGGGTACGGACAAGGCTCCTCTGCGGTGGATGTTCGGAAATTACAGTGAGTCCGCGTCCTGTTTGTATAGGAAGGTTATCTGACATGAGGGAAGAGGAGGGGATTAGGGTGCAGTATCTGCATGCAGTGCGAGCAGTCGGAAAGTACAAGAAAAAAATACCAAACAGACTATGAATAGCACTATGAGGTGGGAAGAAGTTTACCTTTCAGGGAATAGCTCAAGATCCGTAACTGAATTACTTTTGAAAGCGGATCTTGTGGGGACATTGAATACTTCTTGAGGGAGGCTATTCCAAGGAGGAATGACCATGTGGGCGAAAGAGCACTGACGGACTAGTGTATGGGCACGCGGTTTGAAGAGTTTCATGCTATGCCCACGAATATTGTTCGTACTAGTGCGCACAAATAAGTCGCCGACCCTGCTCGAATTGAGGAGATCTTAAAGTGGGAAGATGTCAACGCTTATTCGGCGGGTTTCAAGGGGATGCAGGTTCAAGATGGAAAGGCGTGTAGCGTAAGGGGTCGAGAAGAAGCCATGCACACTTTTTGTCGCTCTCCGTTGTACACGCTCGAGGGCCGTACAGTCGCTCACCGAGCGGGAGT
>UZAN01057795.1:0-12535 GCA_900618425.1 Echinostoma caproni
ACAAGCCAAGCTTGCCATATGTTAATAGCACATTAGGAACTAAACTAAATGTTTACCAAGTCACTGTGAAATGATCTTTAGTTACATTTTAACGCTTTTCAAATTTGTATTGGGACTTGGCCTAGGTTTATCGTAGAAGCAATACTGAAAACTTAAAGAGCTTTTGGTATACATATTGCTCTTTTATTCAAGTGTTAATATTGAAATACTATTCGACTTCGACAATCCTCGAGAAGCCATGGCTCTGCACAATCTGTTAGTTTTTCATTTGCTGCTTTACTCGAAAGCGCTACATGAAGCGCTGATCCAAATTCGTCTTCTGATGCCTTCACACTAACCAAGCAAATAATGGCATGCCTTAGGCAGTCAAAGGAGCTGGTCAATAAAGTTACCTACGGTCTCATTTCATCGATGTTACTCTGTAGGAATCCAGAAATTGGCGGTGTTTGAAGAGTTGGAGGTCGACTTATTCAATGAAATAAACTGATTAACCTCTCCCGAATCCCATAGCCTCATGCTATTTTTTTTATTTCAGCAAGAATAAACACCTGTGGAGGAGGCACAATTGTGTATTCAATGCTGTTTTGACTGTCTTCTTTCGTATTAGAGAACGTTTCATTTCGCTTCATAGCTTCACAATCTAACCAAGATGTAAACATATTCATATGATTGTTTTGTTTTGACCTGACCTGAAAGCATTGTTCAGGTAGGAGCTGAAACAAAATGTATCGAACAACGCGAAATAAATCTAATGAAGAACAAACCGCTTGTCAACAGATTTCCATCACGTATGACTTTTGATTGTTTTTTTCGGTTAGAGCATTATCTAAGGAAAAAAGAACGGTGAATTTTATCGTCTCATCGTCTCTCCACTTCAAAAATGCTCAAACAAACAAAACGCAATGGACTGAATTTATTTGAATACTATTCTTCGAGCTGTTACACTTGTTTATTGCCCTATAGACAGCATAAGAAGAAAAATCGATCTTCGTTAGAATACTCAAAACAGTTTGTAGAAAACACTTTTATTTGCATCACGTGCTTTTCAGAACAAACCCCTCTCACGACTGAAAAATGGAATTTCTGTTAATGTTAGTTTTACCGAGGTCCGTTTTGAAGAAACATTCACAGAAAACCACTCACTTTATGCCTTGCAAATAGTAGTAAAACGAGTTTATGAAAGCTAGTTCATCATTTGATCTGGAAAATAACGAGTAATCGCCGTGGTTCTATTGACCAGTAGGTCTCCATAATTTTTGCTCTAAAGCTACACGCAATACAACTTTGAGTGACATAATCTTACGGTTTTTAATTTGGTACTAATCATGCAACTGGATAATGAGTTACCTTTCATTTTTATGTTACATCATTTTTCTTTATAACACAGTGAAATCTTTCCATAATCAGTGAGTAATTCCTGTTGCGTAGTTTTCTCTCTTCTAGATTCCTGAATCATTTTTTCGACTTGAGCAGAATCACATTACCATTGATTTGCAATTCTTTCACAATGCATTCATGATGGTGAGTTATAGTTCACGCTCCTACTCCACAGTTTTCTTATGTTTTCAACACTTGGTCAGTAACTTAGTTTGGACTAGCTTTTAGTCTATATCTCATACACACCTCGAGCTAGCTTCGTTCTCAATCTTTTAGCCTCCATATTTAACGCAATTTCATTAGCATTTTACTTAAGCGTATAATGATTATAACAACGAAGAGCAGCTTTGTTTTGAGCAAATGATGAGAGACTTTAGTAGATGATCGTCGTGTGGCAAGCAGATCTTATTTGATTATTGGGTTGATAGTTTTGTTGCACCACACTGAGACCTGTTCAGACTCCCGTTTCACCAGAAAACAATTATAATGTTCCATTGAACTCTTAATCCTGCTCATAACAATTGTTGCGCAACACGCATCTTTATCCCATCGAAAATTGTTCATGCTTCAGATTTCGTAGTTAGTTGTTCAAACGGTGTTCTCGCATCTAACCCAATGTTCATTATTCTGACAGATTGTCTATCTAAGAGCAACCGGTCGTGAAAGCCTAGTCATTGTTTGTTTGCAGCAGAGGGTAAAATCGAACCTCTGTTACATTGCCGCAGTTTGAATGAACAGCTTTTCGAAATAGCAATTTATTACCCCAGGAACCACTAATCACCTTACCAATATAGCCCCATACCCCCAAACAAGTACAACTCGACTACATTCTGACTGCCACTTTCTCATCCCTCAGAATGAAAGACAAACAGCCTAACTATGGAAGGTTAAAAACAACTCAGGTGAATAAAAATTGCAAACTTTTCTCAGCCACCTAGACAAAATCTCGTTGTAAAGCCGATTTGTAGATACAGTGTGTAAGTGGTTGACCGCGCCTGTTCACAAGAGTGGAATGTGAACGCCACTCAGCGAGATTGTCTTCGATTTGAAAAAGACCCATAGAATTTTTACGCACCCACTGTAGATCAACCAGTAACGCAAGATCCCTTAATGCCAAAGCTCCAGCAAAGTCTAAATACTGAGTAATGTGGTTGACTCTTGTGACATTGGTGACTGTCTTTAATGACTATACATCAGTACACAGACTGAACGCAAATGAATAATCGTTTCCATCTTTCATATATTGTGCTCGTCAATGCACATTCTGCTATTCTTTTTAACAGGAATGATTAGCGCTCCCTTAAACTGGCTGCGCTTCACACTGGTTCTCATCATAACGTCGGAGTTTATTGCTTTTGGTTTATCAATATATTGATTCATAGCATGCCTTGGATCCATACATATTTTCTTCAGGACATGCTCCGAGTTAAAACGATGAATTCTTTGCTTCCCACAAATCACACATTTAGTAAAACTCATTTTAATTCATCTAATACCTTCATTGGTTTAGAATATGCTTATGTGGTTGCTGAATGTCCACCTATCGGGGTGTATAAAGCCATTCCCTGACTTAACTTGAATAAACAGAGATGTCAGACAGTGCACATAATTCCAGCGATTTCATTTCCATGCTACTACAATGACATTCTTCACTCGAAAAAAAATGAGGACATCTATTGAGTGTACTCTTTCTGGGTCGATTTGAGACAAAATGATGGAGTGCATGTGATTCGGGTCATAGATATATCAGAATTCCTCACACTAGACGAGGAGTAAGAGAATCTACGTGATTGTGTATGGATATTTACCTAATTGACGGCACTCATTATCAGGTTTGAGTAGGCTGCGATAAAGATACGTCGAGTAACAGAAAGTTTGGTACGCCATTCTTAATAAATTCGGAATTCCAATGATTACAGGATACGTGGTTGAAGAAATATTATCTTAATATAATTGCTCATATTGTGCACCGCCCTTACGAACTCTTCCATGTTTGATTTGGGGTCCTGTTGTTACGACTGCGGGAAAACCGGCAGATATCTAACGCAAAGGTGCATTAAAAAAGCAAGTTTGCTGGTGTGGGCACATTTTTCATTGTAAGCCTACGTTGACTTTAGAGTGCAGAAAGCGTCGGGCATTTCCTCGGCAATCAGAAACGGTATTCGCTGGTTGCCTTGCCAAACGTTTTCAAATCCCGGAGGTTTCAATCTGCATATATGATATCCGCCCACGTGTTTCCCAAGACGTTTCGTGAGAACCGAAATCCAACCCCCCTCTACAGGCTTATTTATATTCAACAAGGAAGACCAAGACCTATTCTGTGATAAGGAAAATACCCATCCAAAAACCCAAGAATCGTACAACTTAGAAAGCTCAATTGCTTTGAGCATGGTACCTGGTAATTGGGTATAACTGCTCTGTATCATCGGCATATATTGTGGGAAACTATTCTCTGGTCATTTGTTCCAGATTTGCAGACAAAAAGCACATAGCGATTATTACAAATCTCGTCGATCAAACTGCGTATCTGAACTAATAGCTGTAATCACTGTGATAGCCCAACATTAATAAAGGTAAAGGAACAGAGGGCTTGACTGGATAACTGCAATAACAGAATTCCAATATGCTGTTAGCATGCAGAGTATAATTGTTATTTTTTCTTCCATTGAATGTAAAGATGGTGTACACGTGTGTTGCCAGTGGCTCATGCCCTGCAGTGTTCATTGATTACTGTTTGCTATCAGACGGAAAAAATAGATTTTAACCGTATTGCTCTCGAGGGGTGTGGTGGGACTCGATAAATGGTTGTAAATGCCGAGCGCATGTCAACCAAGTGTCCCGTCTCTACCAGATGAGCAACGATCGAGCTTGATACAACTCCACTCCCACCCCGTATGAGCCAGCGTGGATTAGGTTCTTTGATCCGTTTAGATAACTGCCTTGTCCTTCGACCTACATAAGTCGTACCACAGGTGCACTTGAATTGGTGGACAATCACAGATGTGGTCAGCGTAGGCAGTTTATCTTTGCTGTAGCATCGGATGTTTGGTGACGTAGAGAACACAACTTAGCCAAGCGTCATTCACTGGATAAAACTCCGCTGACCCTCTCAGTGGCGAAACCGCCTTTGAATGGAAAATTTATAGACGGTATTTTCTCTTCCGCTTTTGGCATTTTTTGGCGTTCTCTATTCAGTCCAATTACGGTGAGGTTCTTATCACTATACCTTTTCAAATTAAAGTGAATCCGTTGTAAGTTCAAGTGAATCCACCGTAACTTCAAGTGAATCCAACCAATCGCGCTCCATTGGAAACCCCGAATAGATGATTGGCGTTTTGGCCGTCAAATGTCAACGACTGGACCGGGTCTGTCTAAACCCCCTCCAGATCGAATGAACTAATTTCTCGGTAAACAAACAAAAGTACGTTGTTCGCGAGTTACCGAGCAGGGTTGAATGTTTCGGAACATATCTAGGAATATATTTATTATAATACGATCGTACGACAATGGTGATGAGTGGTTGATAATCGTTGCATCACTTGGTGTGAAGAAATGGACAGCGATGGCATGGATAAGAAGACATCAAGAAGAACCATCAGAAGTCACCCACGGAGAAAGACGGTTCAACAAGTTATCAAATCATTATGTAGAGGAACTCATTTCATGGATTGAGGAGAATCTGACTGTGACACTGTGGTACTACGGATGAAACTCAAGGCTGAATACGACAAAGAAGTTTCCATCACATCTACCAGCAACTATTTAGATGGGAAACTGATTACCATCAAAAAGATTCATCTAACACCAGTAACAATGAACTTTTTGGATAATAAAGAGAAGAGGAAAAGGTAATGTAACCACATGTTTTTGAGTCATTTCTTCCTAGGTATGTTCAACACCTGCAATGGTACGAGGCACTTGGACATGAGATTATCTGGATTGATGAAACCAATTTCAACCTACATTGTTCAAAAAATTATGGGCGTGCACCAAGAGGTCAAAGGTGTCGGATACCAGTGGCCAGTTCAAGAGGAAGAAATCTGCACATCATAGGTGCTGTGAATGCGGATAGGTTGGTGAACTATACTCTGAAAAGAGGATCTTACAACTCCGTATTGTGTCTGCAATGGTTGCAAACGCTAGTTGATCAACTATTGCAGAAAGAGCACAAGTCATATATGATTGTGTTTGACAACGCACCATGTCATCCTAAACTTGAAAACATCGTTTCCGGAGGAAGAAAGAGCAGTCTCAGACTTGCTCCGTATTCTCCAGACTTGAGTCCGATCGAAGTGATATGGAGCATTACGAAAAGTTACATCAAAACGGAGCTCCGAAATCAGCATGTGAAGATTATGACGGGTGATCACGAAGGAAAAATGAACCNCCGGAGGAAGAAAGAGCAGTCTCAGACTTGCTCCGTATTCTCCAGACTTGAGTCCGATCGGAGTGATATGGAGCATTACGAAAAGTTACATCAAAACGGAGCTCCGAAATCAGCATGTGAAGATTATGACGGGTGATCACGAAGGAAAAATGAACCAACAGGGCTGGAGGATGGCATGTTTGGAAAGCATTGCTGGTGACGCCAAGTCTCATATCACGAAGGATCATTGCCAGCATGCAACTGAACATGTTCATGTACATTATCCGACAGCTATCAAAATGCTTGATCTTTAGTATATTTGATCTTTGTCTAACCACTTAACGTTTTTGTGAATGGGAGATATAAGTCGGAAAGTTCTATCATTATTGGAGTCGATAGGCCGGGTGTAGTAGATAGTTCGTAGACTTTAGGGTACATTTTCAATTACAGTGTGTTGTTTATCCACTTTGCGTTTGTTGATAATTTAATACAGAACCAGTCCCTCGGTAGGCAGTGTTTTCCGATGCACGTGGTGATTAAAGAGTAATGGAAGCAAAAAGTTCATGCATCCTTAAAACCGAACGATCATGCAAAAACAGTAGACTAGGTTGGGCAGGTCGACATTTTGCCTATCGTTAGGGTGTAAATGGTACAAGCTATCAACCGTTGGGGTCGACTCCAGTTTGGTCAAAATAATCACGTACATTTGGATTCGAGCGGTGAACCTAACTACAGTAGTCACCCCCATTATCTTATGTACGCTAAGTATCTTGTGAATTGTGCATTCAATGTCAGAAATACGTAAGCAATCGCATTTGATTCAAAGGACTGTGGTACACGGATGGTACAACGACGATTATCTCAAACGTTGAAGACCACAGAAAAGCATTTCATCCACTTTAGATCCCGAACTCAATATAAAATTAACTCCCGCTTTATTCCTCAAATCGCTCCTGAAAAGGACCACTCGGAACAGAACATGGCTTTTCAGATCAGCGAATAGCTTAGCGTTTCATCCAAAAATGCGTTCTTTTCGATGAGGCCATTTGTTTTGTGGACAATTTTACCATCGCAGTAAATTAATTTACCAGAAGCGCATAAAAATGAGGAAACTTTTTCTGACAAATAAATAGTTTCGGTGCTTTGAACAAAGCTAGTTGAGTATCATAATCACCTCAATAAACGAAATTGAAAGGATAATCATTCAAACTGTTCCCAGTTATTCATTTGATTATTGCTAGTTCGGAAAGCTAATCGCAGAGAGCAGCACATTATACTCTGCTCCCTCATGAGTTTATTAGAAAAGTTTCATGCATGATTTGGAAATTGTATAACGTCTCTTATTTTCTGTTACTACTGGAAAACTAGAACTTGGGATCTGTGATAAGTTGTTTTGACCCAGTTGGATCTCATCAACATTACCAATTCGTCGACCCGATTGGGAATCGAAACTTCTCTTCAAGTTGGATTGTTTCCAACCAAGTCGAAACCCTTGTGGCAAGGGCTGCGATGCGTGAAGTGTGGTGCCTGCATCAAGCTCGAAAAAAATACTTTGTGATATGTCGCTTACAGGCAAAAAGTATAAAAGTCTAAGCAGCTAATTGGTGACTTAGGGAGTTCTATGATTGCGTATACTCTGTGAGTTCCTGGGTTCGGTATTTAGTTGCGTCGATAGATTCGCACCGCAGATGACACTCAATGAGGCCCAAACAGCTGCCCATTGCTGCTTAGCTTTTCGGTGTATGCATCGTTTTCTCCATACACGATGAAATCCCCTATACACTCAGATGAAGATTCCCACAACATTATTGTTAAAGGTAAAATCATTCGGATGTTAAGTTCTCCTAATCCAATTACCCTTCGGATTAAGAAAAATTCGTAAATTGTGAATAATCAGTTCCTTCAAAAATTGAAAATCGGTTTAAACGTTGTTGTAAGGAGGCTACTAACAGTGTCTTTTTGTTATTTTTTCGATTATTGGTCTCCGATCTTGACGCACTTGATTTCTCCGGCATTCACATAAGTTTCCCCTATTCACTGCACACCACAAACTAGTCTAAATCGACATCTTAATTTTGAGGATTGATAACGTGGCTCTGAACGTTTCCATCTGTATGACAGCAGTGTTACAGATACGGAAGAAGGATAATGCTAATCTACCCAAACCCATTTCTACTACGGCCTTTGCCCGTGAACGAATCTCCTCTGAATAATCCGCTGCAAATACGCATAAGTTGCATTCCGAATAGCAATGTAGATGTCGCCCGACGTTCGAATCACTTCAACTGATCGCTAAATATTGTACTTAGCAACTCCCCATACACCCCTTGTTATTCAGTATGCTATATTTCTGTCGTTTTCTTGGATAAATGTTTTGCTTCCCTTTGTTTTAAGGGGAGCGCACAACTTCGTTCACGCTGTACTGTGATGGCAGTTTGAGATTTCCTGTTCCAATTTCACTGCTGAACATTAAGCAAACTAATAATTATCTTCATTAAATCGATGTGACAATGTTGCTATTTCAACACTCGCAGAGGAAATTTAAAGGAATATTATCATTAGTAATCTATGTGGCCGCGTTCGTTTTGAGTCACACCAACGGTTACCTTTAGTCTTAAATCTATCAGATTATTGACATATTCATCAAATATGAATTTGTATTTTTTTTAATTGCATTCTTTTAAAGCTTCAGCGAGTTAAACACAACAACATAACCGCCGTCACATTGGTGGCAACAAAGGAAAAGGTGGGACATCAAGTGTGCACAAATGTAAAATAACTACTGATGACATTAGAAAACTCAGAACAAACTCTCTGTTGTCGGTCAGCATCCTTGGATTATAGAGAACTCGAGAGTTTGTGCAGGCAGGTATGTCAGATGGGATGATTTTGTGTTTGAAAAGGGTGAATTGGTGGGATTTGCATACACAGGTTGGTTTGTAAAGGATGGGTGCAATCAGATATAAATTGTCCGCAAACTTCAGACACGCATTAATATGAGCATCACAGTTATGGTCAAGCAGACTAGTTAATAAAAAGGGGAAAGCATTGCTGATCGCTTAAAGACCACGCCTCAGTAGCTTGAAATCAGTCTCCAGCAAACCAGAGAAAATCACAGGGCACCAGTACGGAGGTAAAGGGAGAACATATTATTGAACAAAAGTTCCTATTCCAGACAAATCCAAACATTAGTGGCACAATCTTCTTATCAGAGAACTTTTGGTTTGCGAGCAACAAGTTTGGTACGTAAAGATCAGCGAAGGGTACTTTCAAGTGTGACACGTAAGTAATTCACATGATTGACCCTGCCCATCGGCTTTCCATGCATCTGTGCATTGCAGGATGGAGATCGTAATCGGTTTAAAGTAAAAATACATTCAAGGCGTTTTTCGGGATTAGGACTAAGACCGAAGAAAGTGGGTTACTTGATGAAGTGGGATGAGTTTTTTATATGCTGCCAGTTCTTATTTGTTGGATACGGAAATAGAAACGGCAATGTCATCAGCATACTTCAAATGTCATATAGGGACGGGTCATTGACATAAATCACAAAACGATAGGGTGTCTAGACGGCACCATGAAGTATACCCGAGTTATTGATTGCTGCCGTTGTCTGTCTGCTGCCAATTTAGGATACTGATATTACCAAGCCGTTGAAGAAGAGAAATGGGACAATCAAACCTTATGAGCTCACTAAGTGAAATGGAACAAAAGAGAACACTAAAAAAAGGCTGAAAATTGATCAAGAAATGCACAGTGTACACATTTAACTTTCTCGTTTGGGGACTTGCAGATGAAAGAAACTAGCAAAAAAACGGCAAGCAATGTGGAGCGTCTATGTTTGTAGGCCAACCGATACATGCCATCGGATGTGGTGAGAAATAACTGAATACGATGCAGAACTGATGGCTCCATCAATTTTAAACAAGTGGAAGTGAGAGTAATTTGATTGGGGCCTGTGTCGTTTCTTTTGAGATGGGTATAACTTTTACCGGGCGCTAGCTCTCCAGAATCGTTCGGAGCATAAGTGAAAGATTAGCTGTGTGCAAAAGTTCGGAGACAGTGGCAGAGCACCGTGTATAAGAAGGGTAGGGCTTGAGTTGTCTGGACCAGGTGCGGTCGACACCTGTGTTTATACACTTCACTAGAGGTGATGGGTTCAAACGAAGATGCGAAGTTAGGAAAACGCAAGTCATTGTAACCGAAGTATGTGCCAGATCAAAAATAAATAAATATGGCATTCATTAGAACTCCATTGTTAGAACAAACGGAAATCATTTTCCTCTGCTTGAAGAATGGTTTGGTTTCACGCCACATAGATTTGCGGTTTCTGTACTCAAAGAACTGTATTGCTTAAAGGAAATCCACCGGTCATATTTCACTCTTGATTAGAAAAGATAGTCGTTGCATCTCAGCCCTCCTGACACATTAAATGCACGTTGCTTTTCATGTGGAAGAAGGTTAGGAAAAAAGTGTTTATATCCTGTCATGTTTAATGAACACACTTATCATAGGTCAGCATACGACAAAAACACGGTGTAACTTGTATGTTCGAAATGTCCTATTGGAAAACCAAGTTGTGTTCAAAGGAAAACAATCAATATGTTCTTTAAGAGACACTCTTAGAACAGCTATAGTTTCTGTGGAAAGATCTGGATGGAGGAATATGATGTGTTTGGGTAAAGTAAAAGAAAAATGTCCTGAGGCTGAGTAAATCTTTGTTCTGACCAGAACTCGGTTATGATCACCGGTGTCTAAGGGGGAGAAATGTTTGGTGAACAATGTGTTATTGTGATTTTTGATTATATGACCAAAATGGGAAACGACAAAATTAAGGTTCGATAGGGGTGGAGAGCGCAATTTGTGAGTAAGGGATGGGACAATAACCGGTAGGAAACGATCATAAACTGCAACAATAAAACAAAAGCAAGAAAACTCGGAGTTACAGATGAAATTCAAGCTAATAATATTATTTTAAGAATGCTTGAAATGTATACCGGAATTGCTACACCACTACACCTGATATAGGTAATCACCTCGGCGCCTAAGTTATTCCCATGCCCTTATGTATCCTGTATGAAATCGACGAAAGTTTCCAGTTGGACCACGGAATTTCCACATTATCATTGATCCATGCAGCTCAGCCGTTTCAAGAGCGCGCTTTCCTTCCTGTTATAATCCTCTACACATGACTCAACGTGCTACCTTGAAATTATGTTGCGTATGTTGCGCTGGTGGAAATGATAACTGAGCACCCACCAAACCAACCAATGGAACCAGCTGCAATTCACGAACTTGTGCAACTATAAATGCGGACATACTTCAAATTCGAGGGTGAAATCTACGAACAACTGAGAGGAACACCAATGGGATCGCCAATTTCTGGATTCATAGCCGAAGCCGTAATGCAAAAGCTGGAGAAGGAGGTAGTACCAAAGATCATGCCAAAACTTTGGCTCCGATACGTTGATGACATTCGTCATCTTGAAGAAGTCGGAACTGGAAAGAACACACAACATGATCAATAACATTCAATGGCATGAAGTCCACAACTGAGACGGAGAAGGATAAACAACTGGCTTTTTTGGATATTTTGATCATCAGAACGCCATCAGGAAAACTGGAGACAACGGTCTACTGCGAAGCAACGCATAGGGATCAAATTCTCAACTTCAAAAGTAATCATCTACAAAACCACAAAAGATGCTGTGTTAGAACCTTGTTCGGAAGAATCCAAACACACTGCAGTACCGACATACTCAAGAAGAAAGAAGAAAGATATCTCCTTAGATTATTTGCTCTCAACGGCTACACCCGCAACTTAACTAAAAGAACTCTAACCCAAAGAATGAAAGAAACAACAGACGGAGAATCGGGAACAAGAACTACCCTGCCGTACATCAAAGACGTTTCGGAAATGACGGCAACACTGCTCACATCATATGGACTCCAGGTCGCCCACAGACCTGCCGCCTGTCTAAGTAGACTTCTGTCAAAACCAAAGGAGAAAACAATGGAGAAGGACAAGAGCAGTGTTATCTACAAAATAAATTGCAAGAACTGCTCAAAACACTATATCGGACAAACAGGGAGAAAACTGTCAACAAGGATCCGTGAACACCAAGCGGCAGTCAGGAGACATAACCCAGGATCTTTGATATCCCTCCACGAAGATCAATAAGGACATCAATTTGACTTCGAATCAGTGAGAATTATAGACCAAATCCCGTCAAGACACACCAGGAAATTTCTCGAAGCTTGGAACTCCTCAATCAACTCAATCAACAGGCACATTTAACTGGATCACATGTACACGCAAAGCAACTCAAGAATCAAATGACGCAACAGAAAACGGTCACGGCGTAACCTGAGAACAGACCGAAACTATATCTTGCGGGTCAGGCTTTGGCTAGCCGAAGGCTACGGTTGTGGATTCCTCAAGAAAATTCACCTGCCTGGCTTGGGCGACCAGGCTGTATTCGGCTAACATACATATCATGAAACGATCACTTATATTTTTATGAAGATTATTGTACCATGATTTGTTCTGTACAGTCTGAATCCAGACGGGGCGGTGTTAAAACACTAAACTATTGGAGGCCGCCGCCCAGTTCATCGGAGCATACATCCAAATGCCCAATTGGCCCGGTGACCATTACCACACCCGGGAACGTGTGTGAGGTTCGCACTCCACCACTTGTTTGTTTTGGAATCAATACATTTGGACAACTGCCCTAGGTGAACTACAGTGGTCCGATTATTGACTCGGATGTCCGCTTTTCGTTTTCTCAC
>UZAN01057800.1:0-12531 GCA_900618425.1 Echinostoma caproni
CAAACTGCGACTATCATCCATTCGTGTAAATGAATCATTAAAAAATGACGCAGAACCGAAAAGGCTTCTAGTCCAATCCTGTTTGGCAATCTGTTTTTTTTTTTACAAACGTTAGTATGCGGGCTCTTGAACCCGGGGGGTTAGGTGAGGGGGATATACATCACTCTCTTAGGCGAGTATATAAAACAAACAATTGTTTGTTTACTTTCCTTTTTATTGATTAAATATAAAAAAATTGCAGTCAACTTCCATAAAGCTGGCTGTAATTATACAAAGGCTGCCTAAGGAAATACAGAAATAGGGAAAACGGGCGGCGATGGCGCGGTATGAACCCGGAACTTCCGGATTGCAACTTGGTGACCTAACCACTTGGCCACCCCCAAACAATTTTGGGACCTCCGTTTGGTTGAGTGGACCACTCGGAGACGGAATACAATTACCGTTCAAGGAGCCAAATTGGCAAGCAGGCACGTTTTCGGTCGTTCGCTAGCCAATTCACATGAAACGGAACGACAATAGTGGATCGTGTTTGTTTGTTTGTGTGTGTTCATGAGACATTGTTGTACTAGTGGGCATAGCGGTTTCATTCAATCAGCCGCGGTCATTGTGTGGATTAAATTGCCGCATAGACGATTTGACACTGTGCAGGCGTTACGTCATTTCAGGTTTCGCGGCAGGCTATCGTAAATCCAAATCTCAGAGACTGAATGTTTCGCACGCACACAAGAGGGGCTGTTGATAGCAAACGATCCGTTAGCACTCGCATAAATGGGTAAATGAACAATGCCAACACGATGTTGCGTTTCGACCAAGCGAATGGGGATTGCTGTTCCCCCGCCTTACGCGCGGTCTTTTCTCATCAATCCATGACTATAACAGCTGGAGTGGTTTACTCGAATGAGATTGACCAAGTGTCGATCAATGCATGTTGTTCCAAAAGAGCACACGTCCACCAGCTGGCAAACCTAGAATTAAGTCGTTCTCACCGATAACCTACCTGTGTTGGATCTGTAGAGAAAAAAATTGTCTAGAATTGTAAATCAACAAACAAACAAACAAACAATTCCATTTTGCCTGTTCGCCGAGCTTGGTAATTTGTTTGCAAACGTTTCTGCATCACCAGCCGAGGTGACATCATCATCAGTGCTTGTGAAGTGCCCCGTATCTTGTCATCGAGGAGAAGGGGGTAAGGAGAGGGTTGCTCAACATGTCAGTATGTTGTGTTTATAAATCTGTGACGTGTGTTGGTGACAAAACCAGATCGATCCATGTTTAGGGATGAAAATCTGCACGTATCAATGCACACCAATCGGATTTAATTTTGTAGATACGCTGCCTATCTAATTCGGGAGCTGATGTTCAATTTTGTGCAAGTAAAGTGCATCAAATCCAAGATCATCTGTGACATTTATTGTTGGTATCTTACCGAATTCAAAATGTGGGGTGACCTCGAGCAGTGAGCACCAATTTGTCGTCCCATCGATCGTCTGGATCGTGCAGAAGGGTTAAAAAAGAATCGCTCCGGGTATTAGACGGGCTTTCCGTGTGTGACGTGAATATGAATGACACATTGTTCAAGATAGCTAGCTGGCACATGATTAACGTATATGACGCTCGTCAATAGTTGCCCTTACACGATTGAACTGAATTAGGGTTTACAGAAAATTCGTTCCTCTATAGATACACTGGGTCATGACTAAAGTACACAGTGCCTGGTGCCTGTGAAGAAACAACCGAATGGGCTAATTCAAACATTCCCCGTCTAAATTAATTGAGCCATTCGCACAAGGTAAAGACGGTCGGCTGTGAAGCTCAACGGTAAACGTATGAAGTCCCAACCAAAAGGGTGGGCTGTTCGAGTCCTGACTAAGGGACACAAAAGGTACGCACACCACTGACGAGTCACAAACAGGACAAAACAGCTGTCCAGTGTTCTTTGTCGGTTTTCACAAAGATTTCCATCGCATTTGCAGAACACTTGATTTTTCCACCTATTTATCAGTTTCATCAGCAGCTGTGATAGATCTGCTCAGACTGTGTGGGATGGTGAACAAGAACAGGATGAAATTATTGACATTTTACGCATCACTGCAACGCTCTTCGCCTGATCCTTCAGGGGATAGTCAAACAGTTGTGAGTAGGTTTTCTTGCCTCAGACTGAATTTACGATACGAAAACAAAGCAACTTAAGCGTCTGACAGTCATGCTAATGTTTTACTCCCCTTTCGTGCTCCAATTGCGCCAGGGAATGACAGAAATTACATGAATCACGTTTCACGTCAATAATCACTGGATTAGATTGTGTGTAAACATGTGACAACCAGGGAATAAATCAGGTTCTATTTGTGTGTCTCGCTCTATTGAATTCGTCGAGAGTAACCGTTTCACCATCGTTCAACATGATTGCTGAATTCTAAAATATTCTTCGTCAGGGTTTCATATCATGCAAACTAGATCATAACAACGATAAGCTGTTATCCGTGATGCCAGTTTCATCTTACCAATTGATTTCCGCGCGGCACTGCAGTGATCCTGGCCTGCCAGATGACGTATACCTTGGAGTGACATGTTACAGTTTTTGAACACCTGTGATCAATCAAGCTTCACGGGTGACGTCAGCAAAGCGCGTGAGAATCAAAAGCTTCTGAACTAAATTACATGAATCACGTAGAATTCAAATTTTCTGAATGCACCTTCATCTTGCATGTTACAAAATTAAAAACCCATCGATCTGTTTTTTTCGGGACACATTTACTCGAACGATTTGGTCCAGTTTTGGATACCAGTATTTGTTGACTGATCCTCGTTTGCTTATCGTGGCAGATTTTGAAATTCATTCATCTACGTGTTCATTCGTCGATCAGTTCTATCTTTACACGGTGGTGTCATGATGGTGTGTGTATCGTGTTATCACTTTCTCACGCGCACATCTCACACTTAAAGAACTACTACTCAAATGCATATAGCTCACATTTGGTCCTCGGTGAACAGTTTCCTCCGTCGATCCCTATCAATTCTGTACATCCACGGTATGGTAATAACTTCACCTGTCTCTACTAATTTCAAGATTCAACCTTCCTAATTGATCAGTTCACAAAGAAGATGTCCAACTGCATTTCTACCCACACATAAACCACACATAGGGACAAGGTGGATTATGGTCTATGTTGGTTTGATCTGGTCTGGTCATACTTCATACTTCTCTGTCACTTTCAATCGTCAGTCACGTCATCTTTGACCTTCTCAGCGCTGATTAGTAGGGTACACTAACCTTACCATCCGAGATTGTAACCCCAGTCCCATTCCACGTTGGGAACCAGGTCATGTCCAGTCTGAACTGGATCACTAATTGTTTCATTGTTGGTCTCACTGACAGTCAGTCATTAAGTAAAATCGAATAGACCCACACAGATCAAATCTTCCATGCAAGTTCCGGATGAAATCACCAGGAGTAAACGGACTGGGCTTGCACATTTATTCCAAGTTACTTTCTCTTGAACGAATCTCAGTCGGGGGGTTGCACAACTTAGCTCTACTTTATTCATTGATCCGTTTCTGAGCTGACACCATCCACGTGAGATCACGAGTGGGGAAATCCGAGCATAGTCGTTCGCTCACCGACTCATTTAATAAAATTCCACACTGTTGAAAGTCACTTTCTTTTCACACCTCCTTTGTGCAAATGAAACTAATGTTCAAGGCGCACTTCATCAAATCTTATTTCAGTTCCGTTCCGTTCCGTTCAGTTTTGCACAGGACAAATATGGCTCTTGTCAATCGAGCGTTGGGTTCGTTGTGTTCTCTATCAATTTTGTCCCGTTTCCAGGACGTTGTCTTCTTTTGGATATGTTGAAAGGGAGGGTAATAAGCAAGGATTTCTCCTCGACTTATCAGTTAGAGACCTCAAGATTCACAGGTGTTTCTATGAACATAGCACATGTGACAGGACCGTTAGTTTGAGAACAGATCCAACAATTAAGCCCGAGTATACTCCATTTCAGAAATATCGGGCTACGGTGGATTTTATTCTTGGTGTTCTCACTCTAAACAGTAACCTTGGGTAACATTGCTGACCAACATGAGTTCAAGGCCAATTGGAAGGCGTTAACATTGGCGCAGTTGATCACTTCTGCGCGTAACCTGTTCCACATAGATATGACCCTGTGTGAGAAGAAGTTGATCCGTATCTCCAACCTGGTCTGATTTTGTTGAAATTTAAATCCATGATCTGTCGCGTGTTTTGAGCACGATAAATCGTATACTCTCGCACTGATTATCAAGCATTCATACATTCTACTCAGATAAAATTTCATCTAAGGGACTTATCACCGAACCGTATCTCTCTTCTCAACCGTTCTATCGTGATTGTTCAGTCTTGGTTTGGTTCTTGTCCTTTGCTTTTTAGATGTGTCAGTCTGTTCACTGAAACGATGAAATCGATCTTTAAATTGTGTCATCCAATGGAAACCCTGTTTATCTGTAACAATCGGATAACCTTACCATTTTTGAAATCACTGCGAAGGCCTACAAATCTCGTCATGCATCACTTATAAAGCACTATTCTGATTTAATCAAGTCCGAGTTAACGTACCTAAATGCAATCTTCGCCGCCCAAATTCTGCGAAAAAAGAAAGCCAGGCTTTTATGGCAAGGTATTCGCCTTCGCTGTGAGCAGAACAAAAAATATTCTAATACCTCTGTGGATGTTAACAGCCTTAACGCCGCTTTCACTCACCTGTCAGATGAGAGCCAGATTCCCTCATTCCTGTGCAATGAATCCAGTTCAGAGCCTTTTTCTAATGATTTAATATTTAAGCTTTTTCGATCCTGCAAAGCATCCTCAGCTGCAGGGCCTGATGGTCTTCCTCCGTCACTTCTGAAAATTGAAGCAGCTTTCATAACCAAGATGATGACATCCGTCGTCAATGAGTTTTCATCTTCCCGTTGGATTCCTGATTCTTGGGGTCCAGTAACCAATTATTCCGATCCCCAAGTCCACATCTTCAGCTGTTCTTGCGAAATGGGTTCGTCCTATCGCGCTGACCTCAGAGGCTCTAAAGTTAACTGAAAAACCATTCTGAGTCGGTTGCAGTCAGACATCACAATTCCTCACGACCCCCTTCAGTTTGCATTTAAACCAAACAGATCTACATTGGACACGGTATTCACTCTAATGCATTTTATCAGCAAGTCATTGAACAGTTTGGCCAAGTCTGTCCGTCGCTTTTTGAGTATTTGTCTGTACTTGATTCTGTTTCTCGGTCATCTCTCTTCTTTCCAAACTTGAATCTTGTGGCACTCCAAGACATCTTTTCTCATGGCTTGCTGTTCAGCACACCGAATAAGGAAGGAGAACATCAAAACCTCTTGTTAAGTTAAAAATTCTGGTGTTCTTCAAGGTGCTATTCTATCTCTATATCTTTTTTCTGTTTTTATTAGTGATCTTTCGGTCCCACCCCTGCGCACATCCAAAGGCATGTTGATGATGTTGTCTTGTCTCAGACAGTTTCATCTCCTTCGGAATTTCATTCTTTTACCGAAACATCCCACATCAAACAGTTTTCTGACCAATCTGGTCTCAGTCTTGACATATTTAAGTGCGTGGAGGGTATTTTCAGTCTTTCCCGCTCCTCATTTCCAACGGACTCTGCTACCCTTACCGGTAAACCTGTATCCAGAATGACCTCAGTCAAGTACCTGGGTATCACCACCGACAGTAATCTTCATAGGTCTACACATATTTATAACTGTATGGGAAAACTGAGACGTCTATATTTTCAGTTACGCAAACTCAGACCATTCCGGACCGCCACAGTCAGTCCTGTCATCTTTCGGCCTTAGAAAGGCCGATGGAAACGTAAGACACGTGCAACTTGAGCTGCTGAGGAATTTCTCATTCCAAATTTTACATGACTGTAGGGAAAAATAACAGATTTCCCTAAACGAAAATGTCTATCAATCTGGAACCAGTATCCTATGAGTACAAAGGCACACTCAGTTAACTGCTCATCGATTGTTACCTTTCAAATGTGCAATTATTGTTTCCGAAAACACTTTGATTGTTTGAATAGAACTCGTATATGGGAAAACTGAGACGTTTATATTTTCAGTTACGCAAACTCAGACCATTCCGGACCGCCACAGTCAGTCCTGTCATCGTTCGTTCGTCAATGCGTTTTACCCATTCTACTCTATTGGTCTCCTGTGGTGTTTCCCGGTCTTTTCAAACAAGACTTCAAAACAACTCGCCGTCGTTTGGTGATCATCAGTCGCGTAACATTAATTCCGATTGATTCATTAATCACAGGACTCATTGATGGCCACATCAACTCTTGTGTTAAATTGGCCCACACAATTCTAGCTGACCCTCTTCATCCACTACACCCCAATCTATCGTCTTGTCGTTCTCATCCGTCCACACGATTTTCATTTCGACATCTACCGTCCCACATTAACATTTATAAAAAATCCCTTGTATCCTACCTGGCCCGACTACTTATCAAAAGGAACAGGTCTCAAATGAACTACGTGAAAAGTTTTATACATGAAACCAATATCAACGATGTTGTTTGCTTTTCATGTCATATTTCATTATTATTATTATTATTATTTCGTTCAGCGTGAAAAACAGTGCNCGTAACATTAATTCCGATTGATTCATTAATCACAGGACTCATTGATGGCCACATCAACTCTTGTGTTAAATTGGCCCACACAATTCTAGCTGACCCTCTTCATCCACTACACCCCAATCTATCGTCTTGTCGTTCTCATCCGTCCACACGATTTTCATTTCGACATCTACCGTCCCACATTAACATTTATAAAAAATCCCTTGTATCCTACCTGGCCCGACTACTTATCAAAAGGAACAGGTCTCAAATGAACTATGTGAAAAGTTTTATACATGAAACCAATATCAACGATGTTGTTTGCTTTTCATGTCATATTTCATTATTATTATTATTATTATTTCGTTCAGCGTGAAAAACAGTGCACATTTTTAACTGAAATATAAACAGTTTTGCTTACACAAGTTATACAAATAGAAATGTAAACAAGTCTGGTGGGGAGTTTATATGCTGCGAAGGTTGCGCAAGGGCTGAGAGAATTTACAGTTTGAGCTTCGAAATCGTGTATTGTTTCCTAATCCGAATCTGTCTATTTTGTTCACGCCGTTTAATGGAGTTCAGTGTTTATAGGCTGCGGCTCTTTTTTATTGGAAAGCTCGTTATCTGTACATGACCATTCTCCTGCGCCGGTTTTGATCGCTGTCTTTTGGTTCCCCATTTGGATAAAAGAGTAGAATGAAGATTGATAGGTTGAAAGTAAATTCAAGCGGAATATGGAGATCGACCACTTGCTCCAGTGAACGACCGCGGCTACCCAAAACTCTGCGTCTTACCTCAGCATTGCTCGTCCGATTACCCCACCCGACTTATGCAGTACTGCACAAAAAGCGGTGTTTGAACACCGACAATCTATTTTTATCCTGTTCCCGCAGTGGCCAAGTCTCTGCACCGTACAGCATGACTGGCCGAACTGCTACAGCATACACTCCACCCTTCACAGACAGCCGGATGTCGCGACAGCGCCAGAAACGTCTCAAGTTGGCAAATGCCAACCGAGCCCTTTTTATACGCTCCGACACACCATCTGCGATGCGTCCGCCAGGTGAGATATAGCTGCCTAGATAGCAATATTTGTCTACTTCCACTACTAACTCCCCAGTCAGGGTAAGACTGGGTGCTAGACCAAGCCAATCTTGTAGTAAAATTTTACACTTCGAAGGTGCAAAACGCATACCGAACATGGCTACACCAGCACTCAAACTATCCAGAAAAAGCTTGCAATTTACCTGAATCTTCACTTATTAGCACAATGTTGTCTGAATATTCCAGATCAGACAGCCTGCCACCTGGGAATAAATCGATACCGCCATCCCTGCACGAGGATAGAGCTGTTTCAAGAATTAAATCTATCAGAAACTTAAATAGAAACGGAGATAGAGGGCAACTCTGTCGAACGCCATTTTCCGTGGTGAACTGGGGTGAAAATGTGCCGTAAGCTTTGACTCGGCTTCGGTTATTAATATAGCTGTAATATTGGAATAAATTTCTTGGAAACCGTTCAGGGAAAGGAAGCGCCAGAGTTTAAAGCGGTCAACTTAATCGAAGGCAGCTTTCAGATCGAGGAAGATGGAAATGGTGGGTCTACGAAAGGAGTGTCTGTGTTCTAGAATTTGACGAAGAGTAAAGATGTAGTCGATACAACCTCGAACAGGTCTAAAATCAGCCTAGTTCTCACGTGTACACCGTTAACGTACGGAAGACATTCGACGGAGTATAATACCAGCGAGAAGTTTAGATGCAATAACTAACTCATTCGTGATTTTCATAGGAGGATCTATCACCTTTCTTGTAAATCAGTATGATCACCGATTCATATCATTCACTTGTAACCTGTTCTCTTTCCCACACTAAACCCAGGAGTTTTATTTACTCCAAAAGCAAGGCTGAACCTGCTCCCCTTAAAATCCGATGGGGACTGTCCGTCGAGGCCAGAAGCCTTATGCCGTTTGAGATACCCTATTTCCCGGGAAACCTCCATTTCAGATGGAGGACCGATGTAAACTGACAGTATTTGTGCAGTTGAAAGGGTTAGGGGGAGGTATTGTGTCGACAGGGACCAACTGAACTGTGCCTTAAAATGTTCTGCCCAACGTTCAAGACGGAATTCCTTAATTTGAATCAGTGTGCCGTCAGACTCGTTAATTACCTCATTTACGCCTACTTTCCTTGGTCCTGTACTCCTAATTAATCGGAAAAGATTGCGACCATTACCGATAGCCGCAGCCTTCTCCATCTCTCTACACTTTCTTACCCACCACCTCGTGTTCAATCCTCAGACTCTTGATGAGCTGGCGTTTAAGGAATTTGCGTGCTTTGTCGTATTTCGAATTCGAAGGAATGGCTTTGCAAGCATCCTGCAGGGCAACCAAGGTTGGGAAGATTCATCGTTTTCTGTTTGATTGTGTGCCAGAATCTAACGTTGTTTTGATCGACGTTTTGATCTCTTCCTTGATTGTTGTCCAGTCGACAAATTTCCAGAGTTGAAGTTATGTTTTATATCTAGTCAATGGGATATTATTGCTGTTACAGAGACTTCGCTCACAGCTTATATTTCGGACTGCGAATTGTCTTTATCAGAGATGTCTCTACTCAGAAGTGATCGTCCTACCCGTGGTGACGTTGTTTTACTCTACTTCCGAAACGGTCTTGATTGCGAGCAAATCTACCCTCTCGTTTCGACACCGGACACTGTGGTGCAGGTTGAAGTTGTCCAAACATGACGATTATTTGATTGGTGTAGTCTATCGTCCCCCATCCTCCTCGGAGACGGCCAATGAGACGCTTTTACTAACTATGTCACACATTCTTACACAAAAATTCACCCATGTTTTACTCATGGGTGATTTCGACTGCCCCAATCTCAATAAATCAGCGACCGTCCGCCCATTTTTTGAACACCATTTCAAACGGCTGATTGACTCGCATCCACTATACAACCATGTGTAAGTGGCCACTAGGTTTGGCAACATACGGTCACCGTCCATACTGGATTTAGTGTTGACCAATGAGGAGCTGATGGTAGATTCTGTCAATGTCACTTCTCCTCTTGGACGTAGCGATCATGCAGTACTTACATTCAACTACGTCTGTTACGCATCGATTCAGAGAAGTTCCTCTGATAACACGCGCAAATCTATAGATTACACACTGTTGAATAACTTGGCGCTCTCTGCTCAGTGGGTTTCTTATGACGAAGAAGCTAATCCGTTGGTCGCATGGAAGAAATTTACTGACAATCTCACAAATATAATAACATCCGTGACTAAAACTAGAGTAATCATCAAATCCGGCATCCGAAATTCACCTATTCGAAGCCGCACAAAGAAATGGCCATCGGCGAGGGATTTAGCCTGGCGAGATTATAATCATCTTCCGAATGCTTGTCACATGGAATAATTACCGTACGCTGAGGAACCACTGCACCAAGCTGATTCGTGAGGATAAAGCGAAATACCAAGAGGTGCTAGCACAAAAATTTATTTCTACCCCTAAGCTGTTGTACCAACACGTCAACTTCATTTGGAATGCAAAGTTTGGTATACCGGTACTAGGTAGAGCTCGAAGAGTTGCAGCCACTCCAATGAAAGCAGCGGAAATGCTGAAAATTCATTATTCCAACGTATTCGCAGCACCGCAGGTTGAAGGTTTACAACTAACTCAACAGTTGCATCATCTTCCGCATCCTTCACACACCTACGTATCATTTACTGCTGAGAACGTCAAAGCAAAACTAATGGCTTTGCAAAAAAACGCAACTCCACGTGCGGACAACATACACCCGAAATCTCTGATCTTTTTGGCAAGTCACATACCTAACCGCTAGCTATTTTGTTTCAACAAATGTTCGACCAAGCAACACTCCCCGAATCGTGGAAACAAGGAGTCATTTCGTTCATATACAAAGGTGGTTGTCGTAGTGACCCCGCTAACTATAGACCTGTAACCCTGCTTCCGGTGTTATCAAAGGTCATGGAGTCAATTGTGGCCGATTCTCTGATGGAGCACCTCGCAAGATACAACATTCCCACGACAGCTCAACATGGGTTTAGGCAATAGCGATCCTGCACCACGAACCTGCTTCTTGTTCGAGATGAATGGACCAGAACAGTTGACGAAGGGGATGCGGTGGATGTGGTTTACCTCGACTTCGCGAAAGCATTTGATCGAGTGAATCACAAAATGTTACTGCAGAAGCTCTATAATTATGGCGTTGGAGATTTCGCATTTGAGTGGATTAAAGCATTCCTCGATCAACGAACCATATAAGTTCGTGTTTCTGATTCTGTATCCGAACCTATGAAAGCCACTCGCGGTGTTCCACAGAGGTCCGTACTCGGTCCCCGTCTGTTCCTCGCCTTTGTTAATGATCTACCCAAAGTGTAAGGCTCAAAGACAATACTGTTTGCAGATGACGCCAAAATCTGGAACGCGGTAGCAGAACCAGAGGGCTCTCAAACACTTCAGGAATCACTCAATGCAGCTTACTAATGGTCTAAGGAGAACGACATTGAATTTAATGTTTATAAATGCAAAGTCCTATCCCTACGCCACAAGCGGAAATTCTCGTATTTCCTCGGGGACCAGCAGCTACCACATAATTCTAGCGAAAAGGACTTAGGTATTGTGGTTCAAGAGAATTTAAGCTGCTCCAACAACTGTGCTAAGGCTTCGTCTGCTGCTATGAAGAATGTCGGCTTACTTCGGCGAGTTTTTGGCCGGTTTGAATCATCACTATGCCCACGTTTGCTATCAGCGTACATTCGACCATACACAGAGTACGCCATCCAAGCTTGGAGTCCATGGGTTCAACGTGATCGCAAGATGCTTGAGCGTCCACAAAGGATGGCCACCAAGATGGTCAAGGGATTCCATTACCTGTCATACGAGGACAGATTGCGATGATTGAGACTATATTCTGCTCAGTACCGCCGAACTCGAGGAGACTTGATTTTGACGTGTCAAATGCTGAAGAACCCAAACAATCCGTGTCGATCGCTTCTCATGTTATCGAACAATGTACACCTAAGCGGACACCGTTTCAAACTACTGATTTCCAATTGTCGACTGGATTGCCGGCGCCAGTCTTTTGCAGTCAGAGTATGTAAATCTTGGTAAGCCCTTCCATCTCATGTCGTTTGTGCACCCACTATTGAATCTTTCAAGCAGAGACTTGACAAAATCTTTGCACACNGACACCGTTTCAAACTACTGATTTCCAATTGTCGACTGGATTGCCGGCGCAAGTCTTTTGCAGTCAGAGTATGCAAATCTTGGTAAGCCCTTCCATCTCATTTCGTTTGTGCACCAACTATTGAATCTTTCAAGCAGAGACTTGACAAAATCTTTGCACACCTCACATTCGTACACCACTAAAAGCAAACGAAAATTCACCGTAGCCTACATTTTCTATCTCCTACCCGGATCTCTATGTGACTCGTTTTTCGATGTGTAACGATTCCTCTGTGTAAATATCTTATGGGACAAGAGAAGCACGAGCTTGCAAGTTATTCCCATAATGAAACTTTCACTTTGACTTTGACATTTCCACACTTGTTCGAGCGGACTGGAATAGATCTGAACCCTGTGAACCTTCTGTGGAAAACACGCTACTATCTCGAGCCACAGAATGTCACTGCATCCCATTTCGATCGATGATCCAGCATTACCAGCAACGCCTAAGTGGCGTGGATAAAAAACGCAACAATCTGATTTGTAGTTCTCGACTTCCGGAGCAAACAGCTTCACGGATCACTCATTTTATTCAAAAATTCAAATCCAAAAACACCCGAAAAGTGTTTACTTACGCTCGTCCGTGTAGCCCAGTATGTGAGATCTATCTATACCGCAAACGTTTGCACATTCAATTTGGAAATATTCGCATAAAAGTAAACATACAACG
>UZAN01057811.1:0-12524 GCA_900618425.1 Echinostoma caproni
GACTCGTCAGCAATGCGTACGTTTTTTGTGTCCCTGTCAGGCGCATTCAGGTCAGGAATTCAAACTCTTACTCCAGAGCTCCGCGGTCAACCATTATCATCTTAAGCAAATGGCTCAATCAATTTACGCGATGAATACCTGGATTATCTTATTATCCCACTTTAGCTCTGGAGTAAATATTTTAAGCCTCAACCCGTAGCTGCGCAGTTCGAGTTCTGACAGGAACACCGAAAGAACGCACTGCTGACGAGTCCCAAACAGGACGTGACCGCTGTCCAGTGCTCTTAGTCGCTGATCACAAATATTTGCATCGCATTTAATCGCATTCAACCAGTGAAGAATTACACGTCTGCAAAGAGATCAATCCCACACCCGAAATCATCAACAGTGCCTGTTGCGTGTGAAAAACCGAATGGTATAATCCGAGCATTCACCGTGTCTAGTTTCATGCAACAACCACATCGATTTCGATCAGTTATCACGTTGAATATTGTTGAGCAAAAGGACTATTTTTACCTAAAACTGACTATTTTTCGAGTATCTGCAATTCGGAGCATCTCTAAGCAATACCAATCTCGTGGAGAATAACCAATCATGTCGCGTCTTACGGAGACATTCACTCTGTCCGTCCGATCCGTGACTTATGATCGATTGAACTTTGCTAACTGTGTACTTGATTGGCACAATCTTTTTCTTGCATTAATCGATGCTATTTTGAGACCCATATAAGCATCAGAGTGAAACTTGTAAATTGATTTGCTTCCTGTGTGTCAATTACACGTTCGCTGTGCACTGACTGTGTTCTTGCTTACGTAGCTGGGAGAAGGCTACTAGTGCTCGTGGCGTCCAATCTGTGCCGTGATCGTACTCGTGAAGCTAGACGATTAGTGTGGCCTTTGAGGTACGTGTGTTCCTCGTGTCATCGTGTGATATCTTGTTGTGTGTACATTGTGATCAAACGAGATCCGGACACAACAAATATATGCATGAGTGAAAAATGAAATAGGTCACAAAAGCGGTGAGTACTTTCCATTCAGTCTATGATTATTTGTAGAAAATATACATGGCGAGATGCAACGATTAGCTGCTACTCTGATCGGTCACCGACGTACAGGTGGTATTGATTTAACTCTATCGACGACCTGATATTCCTCAGATCTCTTTCTCCAAACGAGTAGTGTTCCGAGCCTCTTTTGCGGGAGTTTATATGGTATTATCCTAGATATGTGACGGTACCAACTTATGTTGTGGCTTCAATGAGTTGAATACGATATAGAAGTGAAGTTTCTCGGTTTCAGCGACGTTTTTTGGTTCATTTGTAAGAACCACATTTCAGTGGGAAAAATATAAAAAGACTTTACTTATACAATACGCACAAATTCGATGGATTTTTATTTCGGTTGACTCGCCGTTTATATCTGTAAAGAGGGGGGGGGGGAACTTACGTACCTTGGGCGAAGAGTCAGATATTCTGGATCACAGTTATGTGCGCAGTGGTTTAGTCGCTATCATCCGCATGCTTTAGACCCAATGGTTTGAGGTTCGAACCCCACCGCTGCCACTGAACTTTGGTGGCAGGTAACTCTGGTCTTTCCCGGTGAAATATCGTTTAATCTAGCGGTGCCTTTTGCGGTTTGCTACTCCGTGCCCCAGGACATAGGCTTCCAGTTTCTATCACTAATGAGTAGGTCTTCCTGACTATGGGGTTCAACCCGATCTGCTGTTGATCACACACTGGTGTGCAACAAAAAATGTAATACTATTTGGGATGAATCAACCAATGAAATCGATAAACTGTTGTCATGAGAATTTTGCCATCAGAATGATCAGTTAGTTATACAATCAAAAACAATCAGAAGCGTTTCATATATGTGTCTTATGTTTACCTTTCTCCATTATCTGTGTGTTATTTGGCGGCCCCGTTTCATTGATCACGGCCCCCTTTGTGAAAATTGCACTCTTATATTTTTAGAGTAGCGAGCGTAGATTAATCTATTCCATTTTTAAGGGGCACCAGGCACTCTTGATGTTCTTGATAGAGCCATTCGCACAATGTGATGACCGTCGATCGTGTAGCTCAGGTCGAAGGGTTTGAAGTCCCGACCCGAACGTTCGCGGTCCGAGTCCGGACAGGGACACTTGAAGCTCGCGCTGCGCCTTGATGAGTACCAGACGGACGAAGCAGCTTTCCAGTGCTCTTTGTCGGTCATGACAAACATTTTCATCGCATGTAAATGCATGAACTTGTGGGTCTATAACGACCTCACAAAAATGTACCTCTGTATGTTGAATAAAATGAATGTCCTACGTCCACGCACCGGATACCATTCATTGCTTCCGCTAGACAGGTTATTGTGTGTGCTGCGAGAAAAGTTGATTCATGCGAATGCACATTCATTTTTTTAATAGATCGTGAGGTTTTTTTCTGGGCTACGAGACATGTCAGTTTCCTGTTTCACTGCTTCCTCCTCAGGTTGCAGAGAATTTTGTGAGACATTTTCAATGTATGTTCTAACTCAATCTCTTGGTGGTAGTTAAATAGGTAAACCGGGCTGATATTTCAAATTTATTATGAAGATTCGTAGGTAAGAATGAAATGGGAATTTGCCTTTAAACTATATTCACCAAAATGACTATCCGGCACGCACCACTTAATTTTCTCAACTGTAGCTCTACAAAATTTTGACATTTTCCTCAGTACTTCTGTATATCAGACAGAATTATGCAATCCAAAAAGCGTATCTGACATTTTGTCTGTTCAACTTCGGATATCTTGTCAGTTCAGTTAGGACTGACTGTACTAACTAGTAGCGAAATGATGATAAATGTTTACCTCAGATGACATTACGCCAGTGACCGTAGTAATCGTTTAGGGAATGTGTTCTGACATCTGTTATGAAAGACACAACATCGTTTCTCTATTCTTCTACGTGAGCTCAATTATCCTCGTATTAAGCAAGGAAACTTCTTGTGAATACCCATTTTTGAGGTCGAAATCCAGAACTGTAGCAAAACTGATAAGTTCATTATACCGACCTGAAAGCACAGCCTTCACTCCGACGAGTAGGTACACTGATCGGACTCGTACAACATGACTGTCATTTCGGAAACACAATTCAGTTTCCGATATTGTACGTGTATGTCGATAGCGAAGGCTGAAGAGTATTTATTCTCTAACTTACATAAATTGTTATATTATTTTGCCACAAACCACTCACGCATTTNCCCCCCCCCCCGTCCCCCCAAAAAAATATATATTCCAAGAAATATCAAAGTTGACCTTGAGGTGTGCGGCTTCTTGAATAAGCATATTCTAGTGCCACTATGACCAAACCGGATAAAACATTCTAGAGATTTCGACATACATTTGAAGCCGCGGAGCGCCTCGGTCGAGAGACCCATAAATCCGACGGCTCAGTTCCTGCCTTGCGCATGTGATTTGATGTGAAACGTGGAAACAATTTATTGCATAACGAAATTTGGCCATAAAGATATGAGCCCGGAGTAAGGAAGAATAGGGAGGGAATGACTGTCACCAGTGCTCGGCAGAAACGGAGTGCAAGGTGTAGTTGGACAGCATGAAAGCACAGTACGAATCTGAGTCACTTTCCTAACTAAATGTTAATTGTTTTTTACAACTGATACATCAGTAACCGTCACGGAAATCAATATGCGGGACATTTTTTTGACATTCTATTAATACAAGCAAAAACATAAGTCGTATTATTACACACATGTTGCCTCTGATGTCGGGCAATATCATGTCCGAACCTGCGCACGAGTCGCGGGAACATTAAGCATATTCACCGTTTTCAGCCTCGTCCTGAAGATAACTCAGCTTGAAGAGCCCTCGCTCAGTTATCATCTTAATATTCCGTAAAAGGAGATGAACGCAAATCAAACAAATTTTCAGTTCGAAAACCAGTACAACCGGGTGAAAGATCGCTCAACAACTCCGGCAGAAAATGCCAGTTAGTTTCGGAAATAGATAGTCTATTTTGCAACCGTACTTTTCAATACCAATAGGGCAACAAACGTGTCTAATAGCAAAATAAAATGACATATAAAGTTCGGTTTGTTGACAAAATCAAAATATTTCAACCGCCTAAAGGGAAAAAAATGAACCAAATATTAATGAATGAGACTAACTTCAAAACCCCTGAGAAATTCCACTTTGCCTGTTTGACGAGCTTGGCAATTTGTTTTCAAACGTTTTCGCATCACCAGCCAAGGTATTATTATCATCACCGGCACTGATGATGTCACCTCGGCCGGTGATGAAACTTTCGCAAACGAATTGCCAAGCTCCGCAAAATGGAATTCAATTCACCCGAGTTTCTGGAAACCGATTTTCGATAGTTTGTCAACAGCCAGGAAAAATATCAATCCAACGGAAAGAATGCTCACCAGAGAACTTCATATTTCAGTAGTATGCAGTTGTTATATTCCGGAAACGAAATGGAAAAGTCGGAAATCGATGGGCAAAGAAACACTCCCAATTGGAGGTTCATCTGAGATCCACAAAACCGTTGCCCCACTAAGATTAATTGTGTGCACTCTGAATTCACCATATCACAAGGATGGTGGTCCGTTCACACATCGGATCCCACTCGTAAACTACTGGTGGCTCGTTGTGTTCAATTGGCAGATTAATTTATCTTCTTGCAAGACATTTTCAATTGGTGCCGATTTTTATTAACCCACGTCCATGAAAGAGTAGATTTTTTAAGTACTTTTATACATCTCTTTATTGAATATTCATCTCCTTATTTCAACTGATTGCTTCAAAAATCTTTTCATATCTTTTTATATACAGGTGACCAAACCAAAGTGCGAACCCCGAACCCATTATATGAAAAATGTGCTAGAACACCAACAAGCTCTTTATGCGGTAATCTGCGATTTAACGGTCACTGAATGAACTGAAGCTTGTTTTCGAAAATTAATAAGCCGAGAGAAAGACAATGAACTGAATAGGATATTCAATCGTTCGCTCGCAAAACTTTGATTTCCCCCATAACATTTCAAAACACAAATTTCACACAGATCTCTTCAATTTAAATCACTTTGCCTTGACCAATTTTCAGTAATCGTGAAAGAGTGAATCAAATAAAAACCAACGCAATTCGAAGAGCACTTTGGTGATCTCCAATTGAGTCAAGTAGATCATTCTGCGTTTTAAACGACAATAGTTGTCACGTGAAATAGTAAGCTTTATATAATCCGATTTGAAATAATAGGGGATATAAAGTATTCGTAAACGTTGGAAAGAAAACAATCACAGCCTCAAGCAGCTAGTCGAACAACAAAATTCACATGGTGTATCTATAGAATGTAAGGATGACCTGACCACTCACTGGTTAACACTTTCCCGGTTCGGTCAGTTGCTTGTAGTACTACACAGCCGAACAGTGAATAATTTTCTGAATCAGTCGGATGTTAGCGTGATCTTTGACAGAACTAATAACACCAGAACACCGAAAGAAATTGCAATTATTGGTTGACATGCGGGTGTTAAGATAGTCCCATCGGCCGATTCGGTGGGGAGTTATGTATGGTGATGGCATCACGTATTGCAATCGGGCTAGGGAATTCAATGTACCGTTTGCATATGNGAAGCCAAGATTTGGAATACGGTGACGCAACCAGTGAGCTCATAGGCAACGCAGGAAAGGCTGAAAGCAGCGCATTTCTGGTCTCTTTTGAACGATATTCAATTCAACGTACCAAAGTGTAAGGTTCTATCTCTACGATACAAAGGGGCGATTTTCGTATTTCCTCGGAAATGAACAACTGCCACACGCCTCAAATGAGAAGAACCTAGGCATCCGGATTCATGGAAACTTAAGCTGCTCATTCAACTGCGCCAAGATTTCAAACGCAGCTGTAAATAATGTCGTTTTGCCGATTTTAGTCAACCATTTCCTCCGTCTGCTGTTAGCACACATTGGTCCACTCACCGAGTACGCCAGCCAGGCATTGAATCCATGACTACAAAGTTCTTGCAAAATCCTGGAGCATCCACAAAGGATGGCCACGAAAATGATCAAGGGGTTAAATCTTTAATCATACGCAGAGGGATTGAACTCGTTAGGGTTAGATTTCAATCATTACCGGCGCATCAGCGGAGACATGGTTATGGTATACCAAATAATGCAAAACCCAAGCTATCCGTGTCGCCCAACGTTCATCTTAGAGGGTATTTATTCGTTTAAACTGGTGGTCTCAAAATACCGACTGGAATGCCGGCATCAGTCATTCGCAGTCAGAGTATGTTTGATCTGAAACTCTCTCCCACCGCACGTCGTCTGTGTGCACCAAGCATTGTATCTTTCACACTGAGACTCGATGAAGCATTAGCATACTTTACATTCCAACATAAGTGACGCTGCGTGCAGCAATGGAAGAAGTCCGTATCATGAGGCATTTTACACAGATAATTGTATGTATCACCTTCTTTTAATCACAACATGAACCTAAGAGACGAGAAAAGCAGGGGCTTTTAATTCATTCCGATATGAAAACTTTGAAATGTTGATATTTAGATTGACCGCGCCATCTTGGGTGACGGATATATATTGAGTGATTCTCAGTATCGGTTATCATCATCAATATCATAAGTTTGCCAAGGATAAAGCCATTCCCTATCACCCAAATCGATTGTACTGACATTAGAACATCACATGAATCAATGTCTAAGTTTGTTATGATGCATGAATCGAGGCAATTATGAAATCGTATTTAGGAATGATTATAACTCAAAACAGCGAAATGGAACATTGCGCAAGATTATTATCATGTTTTAACAATAAAACACATTACTCAAATCGAGCACCGATCGACTGTTGATCATAGCAAGGTGTAAAGTTGAGAGTTTAATGGAATACAACGAAGCTAACAGCTTCATTTGTCCCTATTTCGAAAATTCATAGTACCGAGCGAACTGTAAACCGATCCTCTGAGATGGCGGTAACTTCTATGAGTCTCATTCAACAATGAGAGTTTATTGGTTTTATGGAGCTCAGGCTCCTAACCAAACATTCGCGTGCTACTCTCTCTCTCTCCAGTGCTTGGCAGCTGATTGGCTTATTTTTAGCTTCTTCTATACACTGAAGCGTATGCTCGAATGTGTATTGCGAGTAACGAACTCAGCATCAATACCCGAAGGATCCCAAATCTGATGGAGCCTAAGGACTTTGAACAGAAAAGAACTGATTGTTAATTTTTTGTCCTATAATGGAATCTGAGCAAATCACTGGGAAGTGAAATGTTAATCTGGCCTCACAAGTTTTAGCTTAATTTGCTTGCCGTTTAGTTTAATTTTCACTTGAATAAATACGAACGTTTTCAGTGGATTGGGTATCCGGATAGAGTATGTATGTGGAACTGTTCGAAATTAAATTTGACCCCACGTGTACATAGTAAAAATAGCATAAATGTTTTCACATAAGACTAACAACGAGGAACAACCGTTTCCCACAACGGAATATTGTCTCAAATGTATCCATCAAACGTTTAACATTTGGAACATTTGATCCATCGAACCAATCCAGGTGTTGCCCAATCTCGTGACACATTGCTCTCATTTTGGAAATGCATTTCAGTTTGCAATATCAAAGTTATTCCATTTCGCCCGTTCGCCAAGCTTGGCAGTTTGTTTACAAACGTTTCATCACCAGCCGAGGTGATATCATCTGTGCTCGTGAAGTTATACTGGTTGTTATGGGTCAATCGCATCTATTCCTGACTTTACCTCCCAAATCGTCTCGTCTATCCCCGTTTGAATTTGCACGACCTTGATTGTTGCGATTAGGTTTGTAATACCTCAAACGTTTCGGCTCAGATTTGGAAATAAAATTTATCCAAAGCATCATGAAAATTCTTCCTTCATCAAGAATGATTTCTGTTTTCTTTAGAGTGATTATTAAACTGAACACAATTACTCTAACTTGTTTATCTCTTTTGGTAAATAAACCAATTAATGAAAATATTCTGGCATAAATAACTTGATCAATTGTTTGGCTACCAACTACTCACTATCCTTAATACTGGAACAAGTGAAAATATATTCGAAGGAAATGACAAATTCAGTTGGATAATCAAATTGGTGGACTCCGTGCTAAAGTGACTGACTCCAGTGCCTAAAAATGAACGTGGGCAAATAGAATATGGACCAGATGAAAGTGAAATACCTACATGAAGTCTATGAGTCATTTCGATAAAAAGTTCGAGTTCCGGAAGGGAAGCAACACCAAAGGGTGTTTGTTCATCACAGCGGCATAAGCACCGACCAATTGCAGCTCTGATGCACAAAAGATGCATTCTACGATGAACTCACCGATTTCATTTAGAGGAGTTGAATCTGCGACTTAATAGTATTTGCAGGTTACTTTATTGCGCAGTTTGGAGAATTGAGCACTAGGCCCTGCCAACGAACAGATAACGGCGATCGACTTCTTCAGTTCTGCGAATACTATAATCTGTTCCTATCCAGCAGCAACTTCTAACGCAGCTCTCGACGGATTGCAACGTGGCGCTCCAGTTCAACTGGTACACTAACTCAAATCGACCACCTTACAGTACGCAGCCGTTGGTGTGGCTCAGTAAAAAATTGCGTTGAGCCTGACCACGCATTAATTTTGATGTGATTAACTCTTCAGCTGACTGGTCGACGACAAAACCAGAAAATTCGTATAGCTCATCATCAATTGTCTGTTCAAGCAGTTCGTGCACTCTATGAGTCATAGCTAGCTCATGAGCTAAGCGCGCTTCAACGTGATGATGTAGATAAGCAATGGGATCAGATTAGGCGAGCAATGCATTCCACAGCGAATGTTGCTTGTGCGTCTGAGCCTCAAGGCTGTTGGTGGCATTGGATATCTCAGGGGTCAGTAGTTTTGATGGAGAAAAAACGACGAATCCCGACCTGCCATGATCCAAATAGAGTTAGGTGGCATCTATAGGGTCGGAAAGGGCCTCGAGAAGGACCGTGAAAACTGATGGGAAACAATAGCTATCGAAATGGAAGTAGCAGTTGCAACAGGAAATAACAAAGACTGTTCCGACTGATACACAATACGGGAAGTCGGCGAGCTCCAGTTAGTGAAACAATCTGCAATAAGAGTAGACAAGCCACTCATAGAAATGAACGACCCGACCGCTGGGCAGACTATTCCAGCAAACAGTTCGGTTGGCCCGCCGCTATGCAGGTTACTTCACATGTAACTAAACCTCCATGAACAGTGTCGCGCGAGTCTCCAACAGAAGCAGAGGTTTTGTCTTGCATTCAAGAACTGAAACGAGGAAAAGCAGCAAGACCGGATGAGCTTCATCCCATTCTTCAAGAAGGAGGGTCATAACCTTGAATGCTCCATTAAAGAGTACTGCGCAATGTTTCAACGCAAGAGAGGATTCCTTTATCCAGATCGTTCCCATTTTCGAGAAGGGATCTCGCAAATATTGCGAAAAACCGCCACTAAAGGCCTCGGTCATGCCTCGGCATCCGACACCCTTAAGAAAGACCAAAATCTGTGAATAGCAAGCCGGATTCCGGCCTGGCCATGGATGTATTGATCAAGTTTTTACATTGTGTCAGGTCCTTGGGCTGCGTCGCACCCACCGTCGCCCAACGATCGCAGTATTTCTTGACCTGAAAGGATCCGTCGACTCAGTTGACCGCGAAGTTCTAACGAGTTTTCTTCTTCAAAAAAGATACCCAGAGGTCACTGCACTCACATACATCTTTTGGAGTGAGGGTTTACAACGAATTAAATATGTCGTTCTGCACCAGCAGCGGCGTTCCTCAAGAGTGTCCTCTTTCGCCGTTCCTGTTAAATTTCTTCGTAGACAAAATACTGGAGAATGCACTAAGTGGTACCTAAAACGTAGGTATTGACTGGACAGCTGGAGAAAAACTGTGCAATTTGGAGTAGGCCGATGATATCGTCTGTCTGCTCGAAAGTATGGGAGATGCGCAAAGCACACTTTTATAGACTAACAAGTGCTGTTGCCACATTCGGTATGTGCTTCACACCTTCAAAGTGCAAAGTGATGCTGCAAGACTGGATCCCGCCGAAGCCCGTTCTGAATTGGCCATGGTAGTTAGTTATGGTAGATCACTTTTCCTACTTAGGTAGTTGAGTGGCCAATGACGGAAGCGCAGCAAAAGAGATAACCGCCCGCGATTCCAAGGCTGGAGCAGCATACAAAGGATTGGAACACCTACGGTGTAGACGGGACTCTTCAATGAATTTGAAAGGTCTTGTTAATTGTGCCACCGCTTGTACAGTTTTGATTTAATTGTTTTGAGACCTTGAATTTGCTGGTAGAGGATATCCACTGACTAGAGGTTTTCGACCATCGGTATGTACGTAGTTTAGCCCACGTGAGATGGAACAAACGTGTTAGTAATCTGGATGTAAGCCGTCTTGTGTTTGGAAATCTATCCGGTATAAGCCTGATAGTGCATCAAATTCTGATTAGTTAACTTCGCTGGGTAGGGCACGTAGTGCATTTCGTCTAGCACATCGCGCTTTATTCGCAATAGCTGCTGCGGGCTGGAGGAAACCACGTGGAGGTCAACGGACGACGTGGAGGCGAGGCATGAAGAAACGCACAGAGCCATTAGGTAGAGTAGTAGTCACTCGCCTTCCAAGTAAGAGTAAAAAGCTCTACAACTGGTTGGTTGGAGATATTAAAGGATATGCAGCGAACTGACAGCAGTGGCGTTCTTGTTTTCATTTCTTATCAGTCCGGAATATTTGAAATGTTATGTATGCAGAGTTCGATTTTGCACTCTGTGTGTTGATCATAGTAGTTCACATTCCCCCTCCTTCAAACTAGGTCCAATCCCTGTCCACCCTAAATTTGACCACAAACCTGTGTGCATTGGGACTTTAGCGGTGATCAGTGAGGTTCGCTTCACTGTACTTTGCTGTACTATGAAGATGATGATATCGGTTTATTGAGAGATTCATTGCATTGAACTAGGTAACCTGTGGGTATAGATTGACTTCCTTATTCATAAATTCCAAAACTCATGAATGATTGTCATATTTATTGGCCCTATCCAATCTTTCAACATTCGGAACAACAGGATCAATTTATAATTCAATCTTTAAAAAGGTTGCTGGCGATAAAAATATGTCCACTGATAACAATCTATTACCAAATAGCTGGTTGCTTGGACATAGATTATTCACATACCACATGATGCATTAGTTTTTCATACCTCCTGAGTCCTTTTCGACTCCTATACGATTTACTTCGATCATAATTTTGTTACATCTACAAAATAGTGAATATTTATGATAATTCTTGAATACGACCGTTATGGTCCGTTCTGATATATTTTTCATCCACATTTTTTATTTATATGTGTAAACTATTGATTCCGTTCTCAGTAGGTAAATTATACATCTCAATGAAAAAAGTAGAGTTAATTGGCACGTTAGTTATAATCTTTTAGCCGCGAGTCACGGATCGGAGAGACTAAAACTGCATCTTTGAGTCAACCCAGTAAGGATTAGTTCCATATACTTGGAGAGCATAAGCTCATTGACGTTGATGTAAACACGTGTCAGTAAAATAATTTTTATTTGCCGAAAGAATCCCGACGACTTAATCCCCAACAATCTCACTCGTAAGAGAGAAAAGCTCTAAAAAGGCTAACAGTAGCTTCATTTCAAGAAGATAATTGAGAACCACCACAAAATCTAAGATCTCAACCAACAAAATCTAAGCTGAAATAATTCCCCAAAGGGGTGATTGTCTTTGCACCGCTTCCATAGTGATCCCAGTGAGATATCTAACAATTTTAATTCTAATTTCTCTAGCTCACATTTCAACTTTCTGTATGAATATCACAGGGAATTGTGTCGAAGCGCTGTTGGTCGATTAGCGTTTCCCGCTGTTGTTTCAAACAAGGGAATAAAATAATTTTTTGCTTATCGTTTTAATGTAAACTATGGATAATTTCGACGGGTATTTAGAAAAACAGTTTGTTCGACTTCAGACTACTCCTGAACAAAAAATGCGATCAGGAAATTTATAATATGTTAGAGACAGTACGTTCGAACGTACTATGCGGCCAACACGGTATTCATTGAACAGACAAATAGAGTGCCGATGCCACCCAAGAAGGATATCATCTCCACAACAGCCAACTCAAATGTCATTTATGAATTCTCTTGTATCTGTGAATGCTGATACATCGGTCGTACCCTGCGGCATTTGGGAACACGAATCAAGGAGCACATTCAAAAATGGCTACTAGCAAACGTAACTATAAACGCTAGAAGCTCTATTACTAAACACATGAAGAAGACTGGCCACCGAGTGACCGAGTGAATCCAACGGACGCATTCCGAGTTGTCTACCGTCCAATGCAACCATACCAGTTAGAGTTCGCGGACGCCGTAACCATACGAAGAACGAACCCTAATTCTGTGCGCTCAGAAGTAGATGGTGGTCGCATTGGCTTTACTGTGGAGTTAATCCGCCACCTTCTCTATTTCACACCTTTA
>UZAN01057815.1:0-12521 GCA_900618425.1 Echinostoma caproni
CATAGATTTTCTCTACGTCTAACTGTAAGAAAGTGATACGACTGAGCGTAGAGTTTAATGGAAAGGGCTGTAGTATCAGGTGGGTAGTGATGGGAGTGGAACTGAAGATGATCTGTTATTTTTTTCTTCTTCACGTAATCGTGCAGTGTACGTGAAGGAGCTCCCTTCGAGCTATGTTGGCTGCCCTCTGACATTGTTGAGAGGGTTTGAAGTCGTGTGGTATAATTACTCCCAGGTCCTCAATTCCTCTCTCTCTTAAGCTGGATTTCATTCGGTATTTCAAGTTCAGCTAGGTTGAGCGGAAGATCCCACTTTTCGGACCACCGTATAAGCGCTTGCACGTCTCGATGTACATTCTCTCCGGCCACCTGGAAGTCGTCCGCAAACCTAGAACACGGGTTGTTGATTTTCCCTGTCAGATCGTTGATGATCATCAGAAATAACAGTAGACCTAGCACAGGAGCCTAAGGGATACCGCTAGTCATTTTGGCCGGCACCGATAATTGCATACCAACCTTGACCTGGAAGGTGCGGTTAGTTATTTGGCAGTAGACCCACCTTCTTACTTTCCCCCCAATTCCCAATAGTTGCATTTTATGGTCTAAACCCTGATGACTTACCGAGTNAAGGCTTTGCTAAGGTCCAGGTAACAGACCTCAACACGCTGTCCCTCGTCTAAGCGTCGTGTGACCTCATCAATGAAGACAAGCAGATTCGATAGACAAGAGTTCCTCTTAACAAAGTCATGTTGATCTGGCGTTGGTAGTTCATGCCTTACAGGGCACGCAGCCATATGCTTACGTACAATCCTTTCTAGGCATTTGCATAGGACCGACGTCAGACTTATTGGTCTGTAGTTTTCGGCCTTTTCGCTTTGACCCAAATTTATGAAGAGCAACTACCGTCGCTCTTTTCCAATCTCCCGGTATCTCGCCTATATCTATCTTTGACCCAGATTCATGCAGAGCAACTACCGTCACTCTTTCCCAATCTCCCGGTATCTCGACTTTATCTAGAGATGCTTGAAACAGCTTTGATAGAGGCCCTTGGAGTATCTCCGCTAGAGGTTTAACAGTAGCGGGATGGATGCCATTTGGTTCCGCTCCCTTTAACTTATTCAGAGTAGCTAACTCGTGAAGGGCTTCATCAGATGTCACAGATATTTCATCCAGGTATGATGTTGCACTGGGATAATCTGTCATAATCAACGGTGCTGACTGTCTATGTACTCCCTCAAAGAAAGCCAGCAGGATATTTACCTTGTCTTCGTTACTTGGGGCAAGACGTCCATCAGTAGTTTCTAACGTACCAATTCCCGCTCTTGATGCCTTTTTAGATTAGACGTAAGCATAGTACCTCTTTGGGTTCTGTTTTGTTTTTATCGCAAGCCCATGCTCGTAGTCATAAATGGCCCTTCGCTGCAAAACCTGCGCATGGTTTGTTGCTGCCTTGTAGCTACACCATGCCTGATACGAACTGAGGCGTTTGTAAAGCGCTTACTTTCGACTCCTTGTGGTCGGAGGCTTGTTTAAACATGGTTTACACCATGGTGGCCGTTGTTTGAGTCTCTTAGGCCTCAAGGGTGCAAACTCTTCGGTGAGCCTCAGTAAACTATCTTGAAATGCAGTCCATCTCTCTTCGATGGTAGTATCAGCTGTTGACGGTTCCCAGCGTAAACCTAACGCTGCCTCTCGAAGACTATCTTCTTGTTCACTACCATACAAGCGAACCACTTTGATCCCTGGCTTAGTGTATTGTGCGAGTACCTTAAGCTGTAGGACCGCGTGGTCGCTTCTGCCTAGGGGGACCTCTATCCTGAGAGTAACGACATCTGACCTTGCTCGAGTAATACCAAAGTCAAGGATTGAGGGCCTCTGGTTGAAACGAAACCGAGGGGTTTGCCTACATGCTGCATAAGCGCATGCGAATGGATCCACTCTAGTAATGCCCACCCCGAAGTTCCTCTAGGAGCTCGTTCTTCTTCCCAAGCTATTTCAGGAAGGCTTAGATCACACACGATGAGAAACCTATGGGCCCTTCAAATCATCTCTTTTAGGGTACGCATCAGTTCATTATCCTCAGTCACCGTTGAGTTTGGTGCCCTATAAAAGCAAACAATGCCTATAGGTATCGATCCAACTCTTAAAGAGGCAAGCAGTAACCTGAATAATGGGAAGAGACAACTGCAGTGGCCACTCCCTTTAGTGACAGGTAGTCCGCACAGCTAAAATGACTCCACCCGTTTGCCTCCCGTCTACTCTATCCTGTATATATTCGGTGTACTCCAGCATATACAGGACCATATCTTCACCCTTGAGGCAAGTCTCAGTGACCGCAATGACATCTGATTCTGCTCTCCTGGTCTTTAGCTCCCCCAATTTCCCCCTGGAGGTTGCAAGCATTTCTATGCCAGACAGCCACATCAGGGGACCTCAGCTTTTTTTCGCTCGGGTCTTTTCTTGTTGGGGTGCACTCCGGCGTAAGACCCGAGGGAGAGTCAAGTTTTTTTGCTTTAAGGGAGGGTGATTTCGGCGTCACTTTCACATCCCATTTAATACTATCATTCCTAATTCTGATGTCTTCAACGCTGAAGTCGTACTTCACTCAATCTTCTGAAGGAGATGGCGACTAACCTTTTACTAGTGCATCTGGCACTGATAGCCTCAGCCTTGTTGTCGGCGTATTTGCAACAAGAGTTGCCCAATTGTCCGACCTAGGGCTTTGAGTGCTGAAAACGGTTTTCTTCACCGAGGTGGGTACGATAATCGAAGCGCTTTTTATCGGAGCATTCCAGTTCAGTTCAATCCTCTGGTCAGGTCAGGTCAGGTCAGGTCACAGGGCTTTAGGCTTCGGTCAGTGGATGTCCAGGGTTTTGCACTTGTGAGCTGGTGGTTCCAACTTTGCAGTGACTGCCAGGTAGTTCCTCAGTTGTTTGATGTATGCTGTACCTACAAGAGAAGGGATGAAAGCAGGATCGACCTCGGGGAAACAGCAGTCTCAATCATTTGACAGTCACCGCACTTTAGCGGACTGCTACTCCTGCCATGAGATTTTTCCGGTGGTGATGAAAAAAATTGTGTTAATTGTGCATGACCTAAGTGACGTAAAAGAGTGATGGTAGAAATAGGCTACAAAAAGGGGTGTGTGGGTAGTGATTGAGACTTGTACTAGTCACGCTCCGGAAAAACCTCGTCCCAGAAGTTGTCTAGTCTCTACGTGAATTACGGAACACTAGATGCTGCTACTACAGTAGATGGAAGCTTGTTCCATGCATTTACCACGCGGTGGGAGACAAATTGTGCCATGGCACTTCCGTTGGCCTGCGGTTTCATCAGCTTCAGAACATGCTCTCTAAGAGTTCAATTGAGATCTAGCGTAAACAAGGATCTATCCGCTATTGACAGTCCTTTGAGCTGTTTGAAAGTCTCAATCAAGTCCACCCTCCGGCGACGGCGGTGTAACGAGAATAAGCCAAGGGCAGCCAGTCTTTCTTTGTATGACTTTCTCTGCACTCCACTGATCATCCGGATGAAGCTTCTTTTAACTGCCTCAAGCAGTTGGTAATCCATTAATAGGGGAGAAGCCCACACCTGGACACAGTACTCCAGATGTGGTCACACAAACGCATTATACAATGGCAAGGTTACTTTAGCCTCCCTCGATTTTACCGTTCTGCAAAGTTCAAATAGGGCTCCATTGGTCTTCGCTGCGGCTGCCGCGTATTGCATTGAGGGTGTAAAAGATGAGTGTATCTGCACCCCTAGACCCCTGACTACATCTGCAGGTTCTATGGTGTTCATCGACCCAACGCCTAGTTGGCGCACTTCCGCTGCCCCTCTGTTCAGCAGCAGGTGCCTACATTTGCTGGCGTTGAGAGGTAGTTCCCATGTTTCCGCTAAGTCATTCATTGCGTTGAGTGCGTCCTGTAAGTCCCCTGATGAGAGTTTCCATACCACCTTTAGGTCGTCGGAGAATAGGAACCCGGGGCACCGGAAGACCTTGGTGACTTACAAACAGCACAAATAGTAAAGAACTAAGGACTAAGCCTTAGGGTACCCCACTACAGACTGCTACCGTCTTCGAGGTTTCCTGTTCCACCGTTACACGGAACGTTCTCCTTGTGTGTACGCTTTGATTCACCTCACTAACTGGTGGTCTACCCGCGGGGCTTCCAGTTTGCACAGGAGGATACTGTGATTGACCGACTCGAAGGCTTTCCTGCAATCGAGGTAGCAAACTTCGACTTGATCCCCTGCATCTGCCCTGTATGCTATCTCTTCCAGAAATGATATTAGGTTAGCGAGACAACTTTCTGTTGCCAAAGCTGTGTTCTTGACCCGTTATGAGGTGTAGGTCATCAAAGCAACCCACCAATCTCTTTCCAAGGTTTTCAGGACCACCGAAATCAGGCTTACTTGTCGATATTTCGACGCAACCACCCTTGTGGATTGGCACCACTTCTTCCACGGTCCAGTCGGCCGGCAGCGTTGCTGAGACAAGGGATCGATTGTGAAGCTGAGCCAGAGCATTCTAGTGATATCAGCAATGGGCCAGATTGGGTCGGGTTGCACAGGACTGAACGTGGGTCCGGCNGGTCCGGCCAATGGAGCGTCCAGGCTTTTGTCGATAGTATTCTCACTACTTGAGCGATTATGAGGACCTGGAGCGTGTAGAATGGAGGTCGACAAAACTTGTTAAAGTTTGTCTACCCTTTCTTACCCTACACGCCTTTCCATCTTGAACCTTTACCTCCTTGAAACCCAGCAAATAAGAGGTGACATCATCTTACAATTTCTTCAATTCCGGCAGGGTTAATGACTTCTTTGTGCGCACTAGTACGGGAAATCTTCGTGGGTGTGACATGAAACTTCAAACCGCGTGCCTATACACTAGTCCGTCAGTTCTCTTTCACCCTCAGTGTCATTCCTCTTTGGAGTAGCCTCCCCAAGAAGTAGTTGATGCTCCCACATGATCCGCTTTCAAAAGGAATCCAGACCTGCATCTTGATCTAATCTCTGAACGGTAAAAATCTCCCGATCTCATATTGTTATCCATAGCATGCTCACTTGTTTCCTGTTCTTCTCCATTTCTTGCAATGCATGCAGATACTGCACCCCTTTCCCCTCCTCTTACATCATTTTATGTAACCTTCTCGTACATACTGGAAGCGGACTCACTCTATCTACCTAACATCCGCCCCCAAAAGGAGCCTTGGAAACTACTAAGATTTGGAATCATTAGACCTAGCCTCGCACCCGTGTAATATTTCAGGACTACAAGACTTCTGATAAAAACAATGAGAAATACGATGTCATCTCACCAGCTCTTTGTCGTCACTGGCGATTTAAATCTTCCGGAGGTAGCATGGTCAAGGGGGTATGCACGTTCCTCGAAGTTAGTATTTAGAGTGAGAACAGGAAGAATGAATTCTAAATTAGCCGAAATTTTGTGAAATTGAGTGAACTCGAGCTTGATTGTTGCAATTCTTCTCCAAATGACTTTCTTGTCACATGTGCTCACTGTATGTGAACGCATGTGTACTTGAAGTCTCTCACCAATGAGGCAAGGAGATATCCTTGCTTGGTTTCCTCACTTTCAGCATACCCTGTAGGAGAAAACGTTCCGGAAACGGAGCTAAACTGAGAGGGTGACAAATACAGCATCAACTGAACGCAGTGTTGGAAGCTACTCCCATCAGCTGACAACACCGAACTGGACGCTCGATTGGTAAAAGCCATATTGATGCAGTGCAAACTGACCTGAACCAAGTTGACGAGTGAATTGTTAGAGGTGAGCGTTTCATTACGTTCACCAGTGAAAAAGGGAAGTGGCATCCTAAAACGTTAGCACACCTACACTTATCTACACGGCCAGAGATGGGAAAAGTTTCACTCTCAGCTTATCAAGCACAGTCTCAAAGGCCTGCACTGTGTGAAAACCGACTATTTCCTAGGGAAACCGGTTCCAACTATCGAATATCCAATAGATGGAAACGTGCTTCCTCATGTTCAGTCAACACCTCTGCTTCATGAGCCTGAACTTTGGCCCACTAGTGCCGTCTTGGGGAGCTAATATGAAGAGACTGTTCGCTCCTATCCCCGATATTCCCTACATAACCTGAAAGTTTCTATCAAATCCCCTCGCAGTCTCCTTCTTTCTAATGAGAAAAGCCCTAGAACCTCTAGTATTACATTATATGTTCTCCCCTTTGGTCTTCAACCATTCGGGTGACCAATTCATGGACTTTCTCTAAACAGTCAGGATCCTTCTTGAATAAGGATGACCAAGCCTGTACAAAATACTCTAGGTGTGATCTGACTATGACTTTGTAAACGGGAATGACTTCGGGTCGTCTTCATGTTAGGACGGACCGTAGTCTAAATAATTCCCCCAAGCCTTGCGTGCTGCTACTGCACACTGTTCAGACCACTTAAAATACCCAACCCCTAGATCCTTAACCTCAGTAGCGGGTTCGATAGCGAAATGATGCTCTTCCGAATGAACTTTCAGTCCGGTAATTGCCTCTGTGAGCATATGACTCTTCGTTGCGTTAAAACTTAGGTCATGTTCCTTTGCCCATCTAGCTACTTCCTCCTAATCCCGCTCCAGATTGTTTCTTCCATTCAAACCAACCATTATGAAGTCATCTGCAAAATTGTGGCACGATGAAGCCAGGGTTCTTGGCAAGTATGTTTTATGTAGAGAAGGAACAGAAGCGGTTTAAATACTGAAATAGTTAGCTGGACTGATGTTTTCCGTTTCTCACTAACCGTCGCATAGAATGATCGTTGTGAGCGAAAGGCGCTTATTCAGCTGTTCAGCTGTCTAGAGATTCAGAATCGTTCTAACTTGGTCAATAAAAGGCGATGATTCACTGAATCAATGGTTTTGCTGAAGTCCAGGTAGCAAACCTTTACGGTATAACCCTGATCTATCTTTGCAGTAGCATCCTCCAAAAGGCACAACAGGTTTGATAGGCATGAACGTTGCTCATTAAATTCATGCTAACAGATCGATAGCTTTTTACATATGTCTTCTTTCCGCCCTTGTATATGGCTACTACCGTAGCTGTTTTTCAGTCGGACGTTATGCTCCTGTCAGCTAGTGATGCCCTGATCAAGCTGCAAATCGGCCCCGCAGTTACATCAGCAGTCTACTTGATGATCGCTGGACTAATTCTGTCTGGTCCAGGAGCCTTGGATACTTTAAGGTCGCCTAGTACCTCAGATACTTGATCGAGTGTTACCTATGGTTCCTCCACGACGCCTATTGCCAAGGACTGGGAAGCCTTTGTCTTACCAGTGTCTAACTTTTGCACGCCGCTAAAGTAAGCGCGGAATGCACTAGCTTTACTCTGGTTTTCAGTTATAACCTCATCTCCCTCAAGTACCACTGGGTCCATCTCTTCTCTGATAGAGGCTTTGACTGGACGTACCTGTAGTACTTCTTTGGCTCCAGCTTTACTTTCTGGGCCAGCTTCATTTCAAACAACCTCTTTCTCTCCCTCACTAGATTAACCACTGCACTTTTGTGGGTTGTGTAATTAACGCACGACCTGTGGGTGTCGGCTAGTTGATAGGCTCCCCAGCTTCCGTTTTGGTACTTAATGGCCTTGGCTACTGCAGCTCTCCACCACGGAGGTTTCCCTTGTGCCGCTTATACCTAATGGGGAAAATAGGTCCTGGAGGTTGAGGAGGTTGGTTTTTATTAACGACCAGCATTCCTCGACGTCTGTGGTGTCTCTCTCGGGAATCCACTGCATTTGTACGGTGTTTATTGTACCAAAGTCCCTGTATATTCGTAATCTACGTAAGGATGGTTTTGCCCGAATGTCGACCCCGATGAGGAGATGATCACTTTTTCTGATCGGTGCATACCCAGTGACACTAAACACATTCTGTTCCATTTTGAAAATGATGAGATCCAGTAGGAATGGTTTCTGCCAAGTTAAACCGCGTGCAGAATGCAACATGTTGAAGTGCCCTTGAGTTTATCCCCTCGAAATACCTGTCCTCCTGAATATCTTTGGTTCACCTACCTGTCATCTAATCTAAATAAGGTAAGTTAAAGTCACCATTTTTGTACAGTTTCGCTGATCCCTAAGTTAAGACATCTTGTGCATCAATCAATGTCCGATCATCGGTGACCACAGCCCCGGGACATCGGTAGACGCACGTCATCGTAATCTTGTTATACGGTAACAGCAAACTTACGGTACATGGTTGAACACTGTTCAGGTTCACTAAAACATTGACAACCATGTGCACAATATCCTTTCTTATGAGGAAGGCTACTCCGCCTGGTGCTAGAGATCGATCCTACCTGTGGATAGCGAAGCTGTCTAACACTGAACCTCCTGTCCTATCGTGGTCCCTAAGCTAAGTTTCCGATACAGCTAATAAACCTGCATTTAGGTCAAATGCTCCTGCAATAATAATAATAATAACGGTATATTTCACGAATCACGTGAAGCATGCTAGTGTGCATGATTAAATGTACAATAATAGAAAAAGATAAAGGAGACAAAAAGTATAAGTACGGAGTGCAAGAATGTAACTTCCAAACGGATACGAAAGATATCGTAAATGTGCAATACGGTGAAAACGAAACACAAAGCGGACAAGGTTATATGATGATGTACTGGGGGTGATTTGTTAGGCAGAGAAAATCAATGTAAACGTTTGTCTTCCGAAAAACAATTGGCAAGATACAAAGCTGGAAGTTGGAATATCCGTTCAAGAGAAAATGAGCGGAAACGAGTTCAAAAAGCCGGTGTATAGTGAAGATGAAACATTCATGATGTCAAAAGAATCGCTGCAAGCGAGCAGGAGAAGGTCAGAGTGGTTCAAGAAGACACGCCAAATGGCTTATAAAAAAACAATTTCCAATGTCGATACAGTAGGAAATGCTTCTGCCAACACAGAACAATGGGCTTCGGGGCTTTACCGTTAACGGATTGTTTGGTTTGTATTATTTGTGTTATTAAGGCTTAGGTCGCTTTGATGTGGGACTGACTACACGCTGGACACCCAACCACAAAAACACCTTGTATGTGAGGTAGGGGGTGAGATGCTCAACATAGTCAGGAATGCGGGTGCACGCAGTCAAAGCGGTGGAGACAGTCGCGCCCAACAACCCTTGCCGGAGCTAAATTATCCATTGTGGGTGTAGACCCAAAGCCCTCGGCGGGCCCAAACCAACCGAGTCTGAAACGAGATGATGAAACTCAGCAGTCTGAGGGTAACACCCAGCTGAGAAGGGATGAGAGGTACACAGCATGTCACGAAAGAATATTCGGAAAGCGTAAAGGCCTGGAAAATATATATAATAGAAAAAGGCGCACCGAGGACAGATTGTATTTCATACTGAATTCTTTGAAAATCCTTCCGAACCCATAATGATAACTTTATCTGTGTGTTGCTCTTATATTGACATTTCACGATCATGAACACCACACATCTTAACTTTATTTGTGTGTTGCTCCTATATTGACATTTCTCGATCACAAACACCATACATCATTATTTATTTGTTGCCTCTCTCTGGATATCTTATTTGAGTGCTTTTGGCCGTATATTTGAGGTTTGCTTTATTGTACACATTGNGCGTGGTTTGAGAACGGGAGCGACTGTTTGCCTCTCTCTGGACATCTTATTTGGCTCGCTTGTTTGAGTGCTTTTGGCCGCATATTTGAGGTTTGCTTTATTGTGCACATTGTAATAATTTCGTTAATTCAGTACCGTAGAACATTGCGGATCAATTGTGTTTTTACTTCGGGATTCATATTGGTTCGGCTACGCGTCACTCAAGTGCGAATTGGTTGACGTACACAGATCACAACGAGCTAGGTTGAAAAGTGAAAACTGATGCCTGGTCAGCATTTGTCACGGAGATGAGATGGATCAGACGGGTAGACATGAGAGAACGGACTAAAAACGTTCAGAACTATGGGTGAGAAACCCAGTGTAGGTTTCCACCTGAAACGTTTGCGTTCCACTGAACAAGCTTTGAAGCTTGACCAGTGTACTGATTTCAAACAGGTTGAAAAGTAAACATTGCTGGTTAGTCAGCATGTGCCACTAAGGTGAAATAGATCAGACGGATGGACATGGACGGAAGAACTTATAACATTAGGGATTATAGGTAACAAACCTAGTGTAGGTTTCCACCTGAAAAGTTTGTGTTCCACTGATCAAGCTTTGAAGCTCGACCAGCGTACTGATTAGAACCGGTTTGAAAACTGAAAACTATAGGTGTTAGTTACAAGCAACCAACAGCTCCCTATGAATGAATTATTATGCTCATTATTCATTCTATCTTGGGCCTCGGGGCGCAGCACCCGAGTAAGTAGCTAGGTTTTTAATGACTGGCTACCTTCATCTTCCTTACTTGCTCTTAGAAACGACGATTGTAAGTCTACTGGGGTTTCTATCGGGGCTGAGGTCCTCCTCAGGGAAGTCTGCACTCCTAATATACAAATGTGTGCTATCTCACTCATTTCTGGAACAAACAGCGCCACCATAGTCGATGTGTACATGAGTCCGGGAGCCACCGTAGATGAAGACGAGGAATTGATCAAGGCTCTAGATAAACAAGCACAGTCCCAACAAAAACTGGTGGTGGTGGTGGGGACTTCAACCTTACTGGACCACAGAGACCTTCTCGGAGGGTACACCAGAGGAAAGGTTCCTGGGCTGGATACACTTCAGAGCCCTCTTGTAACGCGTGAAGGAAAACACCAGGTTCAGGATTGGGTAAATTCCATCGCTCATGGATTTCTCGTTTACTAAATGTCAAAAGGACGTGGAAGATCTCTCGTTTCTCCCACCTATAGGGAAGAGTGATCATCTGATAATAAAAGTTACCCTAAATTCAAGGGAATCCAAAGCGCCTAGCCGGAAAGTTAGGAATTTTAGCAACATGGACATGAGCAGCCTGCAGGCACAAGCCTTAACTCTAGAATGGGGAGCAGGAAATGACCAGACCACAGTAGAGGCCCTCTGGTATAGAATCAAAAGTAACCTACAGGAACTCAAAGACGAGTTCGCACCTCTTAAAATTCAGAAAGGTTGTAGTAAGCCTATATGGTGGTCTCCAGCAATAAGAAGATCATTATGGAAAAGAAACAAGCTGGATACATTAGAGAGATCAACACCCAGCTGGCATGGACAAACTACACGGTCCAGAGGAATAGGAAAGTTAGTCTTATAAGAGTAGAAAAGAGAAAATATGAACTAAAGTTAGCTGAAAGCGTACAACAAAAGCCAAAAAGGTTTTTCAGGTACGTCCAATCGAAACGAAACTTGAGCATGCCATAGGTGTCCTGGTTCCGGAAAACAACACGATTGCGCCAGACCAACAGAGCAACGCAGTAGCACTGGGCAACCATTTCCCTAGTGTTTATAGGTTAGATAACAGAACATTAGAACCTAGATCCCCGAACTCTCTTCTGCCGAGCATAAAAGAGATGCAGATATCTGCAGTGGAGGTACAAAAGGTGCCAGGGGATTTGGACATCAATAAGGCCCCAGATCCCAATGGCATATATCCCGCCATTGTGACGCAACCTGCCCAAATCTTAGCAGACCCCTTAAGGGTGCTGTTTCAAAGTCTCTGAAGGAGGGCGTGCTTTCGGNGACCGGAAAACTGCCGTTGTGGCGTTACACAAAGGTGGTAGTACACCTAACCCGCAGCACTACAGGCCGGTTGGCTTAACTAGTATTCTATGCAATTGCCTGGAAAAGCTAATCAGGACCTATTTCTGTATCCACCTTTTAGAGTATGCATTACATAGCGTGTCCCAGCATGGTTTTATGAAAAACAGGTCGTGCCTGACAAGTCATTGATGCTATCTAGACGAAGTCACAGAGAGGATAGACGAACGCAGGACAGTAGAGGTATGTTACCTTGATTTCAGTAAGGCGTTAAATTCCGTGAGTCATCGATTGCTTCTACATAAGCTAAGTTTTTTCGGAATCACAGGGACAGTGTATAAATGGACGGTAGCATTCTTGACCAATAGGACATTCTGCGTTAGGGTAGGAAAACAAACGCCACCAGTCCTTCATGTCACTAATGGCGTGCCACAAGGGTCGGTGTTAGGCCCGCTTCTATTTCTGTTGTTCACAAATGATCTAGCAGGAGTTACTAGGTCACCTTACTTCATCTTCGCTGATGATCTAAAGGTGGTGGGATCTAGTGGGGAATCGGACGTAGAGGATTATATTGCAAAGGTGGTCAAGTGATCCCACATATAGGATCTGCCATTAAATGCAACAGAGTCAGTTGCTCTGTAGAACTGGGGAACCATTGAAAGCTCTCGGAGACTGGGGGCAATTCGAATTAGGCACTGTATCCAGTGCCAGGGATCTAGGAGTCATAGTAACTGCAGATAACAGTTGAGGTACCCAATGTGAAGCTGACATAGCAAGACGACTGCTGTTTCGACTAAGATCAGCAGATTCATGTAGGAAAGCAGAATTATTTATACTCACCTAAAAAGCCATCGTAAGGCTTCACCT
>UZAN01057816.1:0-12520 GCA_900618425.1 Echinostoma caproni
AAGAGCAACACACAGATAAAGTTATTTCACCATAAATCATTATGGGTTCGGAAGGATTTCAAAAAACCGTAACCGTGGTTGGTATATATGAAGGTGGTGCGAGGCAAAATCCCACGAAGTGTAGGCCGCTTAGCCTAACATGCGTTCTTTGTAGATGCGTAGAACCTATTGTGAGGAATCAATTTTTGGGGCATCTTGTTGTACACAGCATTATAACAACCGAGGAGCATGGATTTATGACAGGCAAGTCATGTTTGACAAATCTGCGGTTCTTAGACGATGTGACCTGGAGTCTCGACGAAAGACTCACTAAGGAGGTCTGTTACATGGATTTCAGTAAGGCTTTCGGTTCAGTCAATCACACAACTGGACCACAAGATGCAAGCAGTAAGCATTATAGAGAGGTCCAGAACCTAGGTGAATAACTTTCTCAGGGGGAGGACCTTCAGAGTAAGCGTTGGCAAATACACCACAGATCCAGCAGATTTGATCAGTTGCGTGCCCCAGGGGTCTGTACTGGGCCAATTACTGTTCATCTTCATAAGCGACCTAGCGTAGAGTCTGCGGAACCGTTGCTACCTGCTTGCTGACGATATGTAGGTTTCCGGAGTAGACCTCGATTAAGATATTGAGGCTATACTATCCTGGTGAAATAATTGGCACCTTACACTAAACCTGGCCAAATATCAACGAATAGGGGCAAAAAGGGCAGGTATTCAAGATCAGATAAGGCATCTGCTTGAGATACCGCAAGCCATGGTGTGGTGGTCCTCAGTGTCTTCAAGCCCTCCAAGCAGTGCATAGCGGCAGCCAATAAAGCCAGTGGGAGCTCTTTAGTATAAGGGCAACGATATCCTCCAGAGGCCCGCATGTTCTGATCCCGTTGTATAAGGCTATCGTCCGGCCATATGTGGAGTATTTTGTCCAATCATGGGCATCATAATTACAAAAAGACCTGAAATGCCTGAAAAGAGTTCAAAGGTTAACCACCAGAATGGTATCTGGTCAGAAAAAGAATGAGTAGGAGGACAGACTAGAAGACCTGAATTTGTTTTCTCTCCGACGAAGACGCATGAGGGGCGATTTGATTGAAACATTCAAAATGATGAACGTTTTGTCGGGTATCAGAAATGAGGAACTATTCTCTGCGGTCCCGGACAATGGCACCAGGAGGCATAGATTCAGGCTCCAGCGTAATCACTTTGGGCTGAAACTCCGAGCCAGGTCCTTCATCAACAGGGTGATTCCACTATGGAACGGGCTACCAGAATACGTGGTTACATGTAGCGCTGTAGTGGCATTTAGGACCACTTTGGATGAGTTTTGGAGAATCAGCTACCCAGAAGCGGCCTACTGAGAAGTGAGGATCTAAGAAAACACTCATGGGAGTACGTGCATGTACTCTCGCCGGTAAGGTTTTATGTTCATAGATTCAGATGTATGCTGCGGATTGATGTTTTCTGTGAATCTGCCAGGTGTCAGCATTTTATGGTAATTCTGTCAGGTGTCAATGTTCAGGCTTGGGGTCTTTCATACTAACTACTAACTCACAGCAGCTTGGCCCAGGCCAAGACCGCTGAGTTCTCGTGTCTATTTTCAGAAACACTCCAGCTGGAAACGCTCGCTGAGGACTGAGACAACTGGACTCACCAACAAAAACGAAGCGTCATGGTCGATCGCTGGAATGAAATATACGCAGTACTTGAAGCTACAGACACCCACCAACAACCTAACAATCTGGACGCTTGATTGAATTGAAGCCACATTTTGTCCTGTGCATACTGAACTAAACTGAAGTGAAGTGAACTACCTAAAAGAAACCGAGATTTTTCATTTCATGAAACGGTACAGTTACTCAAATATAAATTTATTGCAAATTTGTTTTTGCTCAATACAAGACATCAATGCTTAAAGATCGTAAGAATCAACTTTATTTATTCCACCAATTATTCCAGTGTAATGATTCTGAAGTGCGATGACTTCCATCTGCGGGCGATGACGGAATACCAGTTCAAGTTTCTCATCTTCTCCTTCGGAATACAGTTGCGAGGATAAAAAAACGTCCGCTGAATATGATTGAACAGGATACTATTGCTTTATTGCGGACATTGACGACCGAGTGTCAGGGGTTGAAGAACTTGAAGCATGATTCAGCGGTTGTGGAGCGGGCCATAATCACAGGTGTGTATGTATTCACCAGGTCGATACCCCACAACATACCCAAAGAACCAGTATCAACGGCATGTGGGTAATGTGTGGAGTGACATTTTGTCCATTTAGGAAATGCATCTACCAGAAATTTTACCTTAAAAGCCACGAAGAAGACAATTACAGTGTTAATCATAACTCCAGAGACGGACCCTCCAAGAGACCGGGAAAATAGAGGCGCTCCCAAACAATATCTCATTCCATCATGGCCACATTCAGCACAGATTTCCAGATCCGGAGGGAATATGTAAAGATTCTTGTAAACGGTATGCCAGTAGAAATCCAGTGAATACTTTCTCTGATATAGTCATCGTTTCACACAACCCATGGATACTGATTCGATTATCCCAAATGACGAGACCAAATGAAGCAGCCCAAGATGTGTCCTGGCGGACCACTGCTGCCCAAAGCTCATCTTGCCAAATCACATCATTCATTTTATTCTCTGATCTGCTGACTGCTTTTAAACCTCAGTCAGCCGTTATCGTGATGTTTTTTTTCTTTCAACTGTTCTCAATCCAATAATTAATTTTATTCCGCAATCGGTATTTTTATATTTTCCACAGTTGTAGTTTTAGGACGCACTTTACAATTCCGTTGAACTAGTGTTGACATACGTTGGACTGAACTGTCTTTCTTCTCTTCTCCAAACCGTACTCTTATTTCAAATTTTATCTTGCATCACCTCATCTGCATTTTAAGTCCTAGATTTACTGTCTGAAGACAATAAGAACTGACCACGGCTGCCAGGAAAAGGTCTTCGATACCCGTATAGTGCTGGGTTGTTTGGAAAACTTTGTCGTTATAGTGCTTCTACTGATTCATTTCTGTCATTTGATTGGTTGGCGTTCTCTCCCTAAGCATTGTGTTTCTGAAACGTAAAGGTGCAGGACATCGAAGTAGCCCTTGTTGGAGATAATCAGTCACAGAAATCACAAATTGCAACGATAAAAAATTTCTTTTTTAGTTTTGGTTGGAGAAAAACCGGCAGGAGAATGAACAACAATATACTCTACGTACCTGTTCTGAATAGTTGTGGTTATCTGTGAGCACAAAAAGAAAACTAAGTTGGAGTAAACTACGAGCTACTTAGGACAGAAGAAAAACAACGTTCAGAGAACAGAGAACTGTGCAAACACTGAAAGCGTTATGGTTAACGGACTTCGCGATCGCGGCGGCCACGCTTCACCAGTATCAATGGCAGTGTTTAAGGGTGGTTATCTGTGAATGTGGTGGGTGCTGGTGCTATAGATGGGCAATCCGTAGTTAGAGTAGTTGGATCAGAAGAAACGATATTTTCCTCTATGTACGTGGGTTTAAGTAGATCTCAACTAACTGACTCCTTCTGGCCGTTAAGTTATGCTATTGCGCACTTCTCTTCACACGTGACAACCTAGCATACGAGTACTCAGATCTAGCCAATCCACCAATCCTCTCAACAATTGCTTTGTCCTCTTAGTTGATGTGTACATTGCCGCTTTCAGAATAACCTTCAAGATCGGCAACAGCATCATAAACTTTAACAGTAGGCTGGAGTCTCTAGAACTAGTTGTCTGGATTCTTACTCCACTGGTCTTCCTTTTTCCCAACCTTTTGGTATACCTACATACTGAGAGACAATGTTCAACTCCATTGCCTCTAAAATCTGCAAGCGCCTCTTAAACTCAAAACACGCAGTTGTTTAAAATGTCCCAGATAAAATCCCTCTAGCTCAAATAAAGTTCATCATTTTAAAAGCATCTAACATAAACAACTACCCTTGAAACTACATTCGACTCCGTAAAACATACCAACGGAGCTCCTAGTCTCTCATTTTCCAGTTTCTCTGCCAGTTATTAGCCAAGGAATTCATTTCTAAACCCTACATCATTACCAAAAATATCCATTTTGAAAGTTTAAAAGTGCGTCCCGATCAAACACCACTTCACAGGCCAACTAAGAATTCTACCAAGGGAAAGTTGGAGCTGCAGGGGGTCCCTACGTCACTCAATGCTAGCTTTCCCAGGCTTAGTCAATCTGTACTCTCCTCCCACAAACCGTTATCCCCAAATGTCGACAATGATGCTACCTCAGCACCCTCTCGTAAACATTCTCCACCCAAGCGTCTTAACGGCTCACGCTGGAGCCCTGAAATAACTGTCCGTACTACTAAGCGTTTTACCCCTCCGCTTACACCGATAGGAATTACTAGGGATCCAATGAAGAATTCGGAGAGCCTGAATGCCTTACACAGCCAACTCCTTATATCCATCCCCGAAAAGCCTCATAGTACAAAGAACTCACCCTAGCCTTACTCACATTCAAATTCTATCTCCTTGTTGGGGTGAAAAATACGATGCTGAACCCCCAGAAACCTTCGGAAACATCTCTTCAGTTACATTTACCTGCGTTGCCCAAAACTTTTACGAAACATAACAAGTCATCAGCACCAACCCCTATCCTATGTACTTATTCTCCAATCGCTTCCCCAAACTGACCCTCTGTCAGATCCCTTCGACCCCAACACCACAACATAGTAGCGTCTAATCAGTGCCATCCAAACACTCAACGTTCGCTCTTATATAAAAGCAAACTCGTCGTTTCCCAAGGGGGAATAAATCACACCAACCTACAATCGGATGCCAGTGTAGCGGTTCTTCAACGAACAGTTACGCAACCGCAGTTTACTTTTCTTGCCTCTTGTTTTTTCCCAAGTAGATCCATTCAAGCTGCACGTGATCATCAAATCACGGACCAGAAGCACCTTCACCCTACGCCGGGGACTAGCATCAGGACAGGTTCCATTTTCAATCAAAACTCTGTAAATGAGAACCATCGGGACATGGTTACATAACCATGGCATACTTATCAGAACCATCAAGGTTCATATATCAAAAGTTGAACCACAGTTAATCTTTTCCTTCTAATTAATGACCCTTGTTCTCTAGTCAAGTCAAGTAAGGAGTGAATTGTATTCATTCAATGTGAATAGAATTTTCAGCGAAAAAAGTGTTATCGCTTTTGCTTTGGCATTGAGCGCTATTAAAAATTAGCTTTAAGATATGACAAAAAGTTACTGAGCTGATAATGAATCAGGCACCGAGAACGCGTAAAAATAAGGAAAATGTCAACATGGAAATTTACATTAAATTGTGTATAAGTTCGTTTGCTATTCGCTCCCTAGAAACCAACAAACGTGAAAGGTAAGGTACGACGGGGTTGTGAAAGGCAGTGGTACCAGTGTTGAAGGTTTAAATTTATTGCGGGTAACAGAAGTTAAAATGGAGCCTGATACTGTGTTTAAGTGATGTGACAAGTCGGACAAGATGGAGTCACACAGACGGTCACACGCATTCAGATGTTGATGAACAACAGAATCAACAAGCTCCTCATAAGATACAACTCCATATCTTGAGATACATTTTAGAGAGTGTCTAACTATTAGGAAATCTTTAGACAGTAGACCGGGGAAGATAACGGGAGAGCAGTAGGTCTAATGGCATAAAACGCATGAGAAAACAACTTTGGAAATGATGTTCAATCGCACCCTCAGATGCCGAAGGCGTGAAATATAAAAGGTTAACTTTATGACTTAACGAATTGTTTATTCCACGTGATAGGACCGTTTGAGGTCAGCAGATAAGAAACATCCAAGATATTTGAAGTGTTTTGACCTTTCAACTTTTAAGTTGTTGATCAGCATATTGGGAATAGATGATCCAGAAAGAGCTAATGGCCTACGGTCATTGGAAAACAAAACTTCAATGCCTTTATTGGGGTTTAAAGAAAGGTTAACGCCATTGGACTATTCAGAAATGGAACTTATGAATGATTGAAAGGGGTTAGTTGAAGGGTTGTTGTTGTTGGATGCACCAGTAAATACTACGTTATCGGCATATTTAAAATTGAAAGCATTTGGTGTCATTGGCAAATTGAGGATATAGAGGGAGAAAAGAAAAGGGGATAAAATTGCTCTCTGCACTACATCTTGGTTCATAGTAACAGTAAAAGACCTAATACCATTGAGACAAGTGACTTGATGGCGGTCGGTAAGATAGCCGTGCATCCAATTCAAAAGATGCGGCGGGAGATTATGCTGCCGTAACAATGTCTATAGGATGCTTCTGCCGAAAGAGTTAAACGTTAGTATAGTTCAGGAAACGAATGTGAACAATTTTGTTCTTTGGTTTATAGTGGATAAAACAGAACGTATAAGACAAGCAACCGCATCTAACGTAAAGCGAACCTTACAATAAGCAAACTGATAGGAATCACGGACACCAATATTAGAGGATAGGTGCTTAATAATATTACGCTCAAAAGTCTTAAATAATACTGTAGATAAGGCAATAGTCCGAAACTTAACCTTTTCTTTCTTAGATACTGGAGTGATTCGCACATCACGCTATGTGTTGACTAGTCTTCCTTTTGACAGGCATGTATTAAAAATAAATGAAACTGTTTGTGCGAGGTGGTTTGCACATGTTTTAAGGACCACTGGAGATAACCATCAGGACCAATGGATTTATTTCCATTGACAGCATTTAAGTCCTTTAAAACTTGCTCTATTGTGACAGACACAGGAAGATGGAAAGCAAGTGATGTTGTGTTTGGACTCGGTAAAGTTTGCACAATGTTTTTACCTGAAGCAAATGATTTGTTGAGCTCATTGATATCACATGAGACTGTAGTAGGTAAAGTTGAACGACCACTTCAGTCCGTTCTAAAGCTGACAGCAGGATTCGTCTCCTAGCACGGTGTCAGCATACAATTGATTGAGATGGGCTATCTCGCTTCGGATGTGAAAGTTGACAGATTTGACCTTCAGTTTATCTCTCGAGCGATACGCCTTTTCTTTCAGCTGTCTTAATCATTTTAGTCTATCAGAGATAAACCGGTTGGGCTGTAGATGAATCCTTTCCTGAGGGCAGCACACATCATAACAACAGTTGAGGTTATTGAAGAGGTTCTCACAGAAGACTGAAATATCAGGATCGAAGAGTTTTTGTAATTCCCCTATACCGACCACGGATTTTAATTCCATCAAGTCGGTCAGATGATTTTGTCGTAAACGTGTCTTACGTGCATGATTCATCATCAGGACTTTTTGCTTGCATTTACCATATATTGTAGGTGAAACTTCAATTAGATAGTGATCGGAATTGCCTACTGGTGCACTTTTGAAGGCACGGAAGAAAGATGGTTCGTTAACAAAAAGTTGTCCAAGGAGGCATCATTTCAAGTGAAAAAAGTAACAATGTTCTGAAGGGACAAGTGTGTAAATACTCACATCAGATCTGTTGAAATAACCAGCAACGATAAATACAGATGTGATAAATTTCTCCAGCGTGACTGGATAGAATACAACAAGGAACGTAGACAACTCACCAGTAGTATAGTCAGAAGTGATGTATAGCTTTAAAAAGATTATCAAAGGGTGAAGCAGGAGACGGGCGCACATGAGTGATGATGCCTCCACTTTTGCTTTTCCTTCCTGGAGGTCTTTCTGCTCGAAATAATTGAAGGCCACCGATCTGAACCGACTCGTCCCCGACGGATTCTTGTAACCAAGATTCTTGGAAAAGTAGAACACAACTCCTGGAGTGCTCACCGTATTGAATCAGAAGACCGTTATCCGATAGCTTAGAAAGAATTTAGCAGACGTTCGACGACAAAACGATCGGAAAATCAATACTCTTCAGGATTTCGTGCTCGAGTGCAACTTTCCAGCCAGCGCAAACTTTTCCGTTTGCCACGTAAATGATTGGTGATTCTTTTAACGTTATATCTTACAGAACGAGGTTCTGTGTCCTCCCGGGACGAATAACCAGAGAAAAAAGGAAGCAAACATTACTGAGGTTCTGAATAAAATTAACAACTAACTAGTCACTATATCGGCATCCTATAGCTCTAAACCTCGTAATGACAACTTTCAGTTCAGTTCACACAGGACAAGAGATGGTCAAGGCCAATCGAGCCTCCAGAATTTCTTCGAAAGTATGCGGTCAAGCATGGCATCCTCTGAATTTCATACTGAATTTTTGAAAATCCTTCCGAACCCATAATGATTTATGGTGAAATAACTTTATCTGTGTGTTGCTCTTATATTGACATTTCTCGATCACAAACACCACACATCATTATTTATCTGTTAATTTGGATGCCCGGCACATTCGAATTTGGCGTGGTTTGAGAATGGGAGCGACTGTTTGCCTCTCTCTGGACATCTTATTTGGCTCGCTTGTTTTGAGTGCTTTTAGCCGCATATTTGAGGTTTGCTTTATTGTACATTTGTAATGATTTCGTTAATTCAGTACCGTAGAACATCGCGTATCAATTGTGTTTTTAATTCGGGATTCGTATCGGTTCGGCTACGCGTCACTCAAGTGCGAATTGGTTGACGTACACTTCCATTCCCCAAAAAGGTTTCCCTCTCTGAATGAGGCCGCGTAAAGGAAACTCACCGATAGGGCTCGGATTTCGCCCAGTGTTTGCGCTACGGCCGGATGAATTTCATCTGGCCCAGCAGCTTCGTACTTACACAGGGTATGTAGCTCTCCTCTGACATTTTTTTCGTTCACCCGCGGCTCAAATAAACCCGGTGATTTGTAGTTTCTCTGCCAGTCCGGGTCATTTTGGGTCTCGAGTGGTAGGCGATATATCCCTCTGTACGTTTCCAGAAGTTTCCTGGCTGTTTTTAGATCTGTCAACGCCAGTTGGCCATCCAGACCTTGTAGCGCAGCCACATTTTCCCTCGTTCTCTTTTTGGATTGTAACTTGGCATTGAATCCTTTTGAATGCAAACTTGCTGACCTGACTTACCTAATGTCAAAATGAAAGTGCGAATTGTTTGACGTACAATGCCCACTGTGATAGACACGCAGAAGACAATATTATCTGCCCGGAGATTTGAAGCCCGTAAATAAGTGCACGATGCAAAAGCACTTAGACAGGCTTTTTACCTGGTCCGTCGCAAATGGGTTGCCGGTCAACCTTGACAAATGCAAGGTTATGCACATTGCAGGGCATTGTGAAAACGACTATTTGCTACGAGGTAGAACATTGTCAAAGGACAGGCACAAAATGGACCGGGGCACGTTCATTACTGCTGATTAGAAGGGATGGCCTCGCCATTGAGCGGGGACTGTGGAAAGCCACGAAACGAGTAAAAGCTTGTCACGCACACCCTACCCGGATAAACTCCGTTCGCTCAACTTGTACATCAATGAGTACAGGAGAGCAAGAGGCAACCTGATCCTCCTGAAGGACACTCAACATTTAGGGGCACCCCAACACGCATCTGTCTACGATGGCCCATCCGTCAGCACTGCGCGGCCACTCCATAAAACTGGAGAGGCAGCGTCCCAGACTGAGATCCCAGTAAAACTGTTTCTCGGTACTTGTATGTTACCCTTGGAACTCACTGCCAAAGACAGTAGTCTAGGCTAAAAGTAAACAATCGTTCAAAATGCTAATTGACCAACACAGCCGAACAGTACCCTGGTGCTCCGTTCGACGTACCGTTACCGGCAATCAGAGCAACCCCAACCTAGGGCACCTGAACACCGGCCTTTGATTGTCGTGCATTGTGTGTTTGCAGATGAGGTGATGTGGATGTGTGATCCCCCGAACTTTTATTCTTACTCTGTTCTCGCTGATGCCAAAGCTGTATTCTACGAACAAGTTCGGAGACCAGACGGTTGATCACTCGGTATGTATCACGAAGGTAACTCACCCAGGTGACATCACACCCATTCAACACTAGAAACAACCTCTACCCAAGCAAGGCAGTGGGATTTTCATCTCTCGTGGCCCAGAAAAACTATATACCTATAACGATAAAAAAGGAAACCCACCGGCTAGACAATAATGCGAGGAACACTAGAAAGTGAGCGATTGGCGACAGGATAAACTCGGGTCGGCTCCCAACGCCCCATGGTGTTGAACGCGGAAATGATAATGATAAGAAGAAGAAGAAAGGAAAAAAGGAGGGTACTTACCAGGTTCCAACCGCAGGAGCCGTCAAAATTGCGAATTATCGTGTCAACCGATGAATGAAAGAAGAATGATAAAAAGACGAGAATAAAGAAATGAAAGGGAAAGAAGGAAATGAAAAAAGAACGCAAAAATGGAAATGAAACCTACAGGTTGTTGGGCGGGAAAATCTTTGTGTCGGTTTATCACTCTCAGTCGAAGACCGGAGTCGGCTAAGTCATAGGAGTGCCGCCGCCCTAACTGCCAGCTGCACTCATGCACCCTGTCACCCCTCAAACGGTGCATTCATTTGCTCACAAAAATCCTGGTCGGAGGGGCCGTGTCATGCAGCCCTATGGCAACCTGTCTGTCCAGTGGCAAGTTAGCTGCGAATGCGGTTCTGGAAAGGCGGTATACAGACCCACTCCATTCCCCCTATCTACCTAACGCACTGCTTTTCTTCACTCTTTCAAGCTGATTGCTAAAGGAATGATTGCATGGGTTGCTTGTGCGTCCCTGCTGTCTAGAATGGTTTTATAACGGTGGGCGCCATTCGAACACTGCGAATCCCGTGGTGGGAAGGGCCTTTGTGAACCCCATGTATGTTGTCTTAACAATTGGTTACGTACGAGCGAAGAAAAACAGTTAAACAGTAGCATTCTTAACTGTCTTTTTTCAGACGCAATTGGATACCGAGCAACAGAGAACTACTCTTAGAACCTCCGTTCGGCACTGCGTAATAAACCAACCACCAGAACCCGGGCCCTTTGAAAACTTCGGTTCCCAAGCCCGTGAATCCCCGTGAATCTCTCTGGGAACTCTGGCTCAAACTGCGCGAGAGTTGAACAAGCAATTGTTGAGGCACAAAGCCTTCCTATTCAGTAGATGTTTTTATTTGTGCTATGTGTTGAGATGCCGGTTTTGTGTCATCAAATGAATTCAGGAAATCGTCGGAACACAATATGACACTGAGGCGGGGAACTCGTTTCCACATTATGTATAGTTTACGCAGAAGGGTAAGGAGACTGCTGCGAACGGGTGAACGGTCAGCCGATAGTTTACTGTAGGGCGCTGCACGTCGTCTCCAAGTCAACATTGTAGCTGCAGGGCGTCCCGTTGCTCTTCTGGTATCTTAACTTGTAAGACTATTTGTTGCATATTGGCTTCCCCAGCAACTTCCCCCAACCGAAATAGATTAGGCACGTTGACCACGGGGGTGGTTCAGTCTAGTCCTTGCAACAGACAATCGTTAGGAGAGAGATTGCCTTATAGAGCCGCACAATCAAAGCCACGTATATCTTCTCTGGTTTTCTAGGTTTCGTTACTGGGTGGTTTAGTAGGTAACCGATGTGAGCCATTCAACCAGATTAAACACGCAACACGCCCCTGTGGTGTCTTACTTTTCTATCCACTTTATTTGCCATGATTGTACAGCTAGTTTTGATATGCGCAGTACCTAATTCACAGTACAAACTTCTGTTCGTAAATACGCACGTGTTCTCCGAGTGTTGCTGAGGAATTAAGCAAAAGTTATCGTCAAGCGGTCCGTTAACTGTCGCAGTCATCCATTTCAGCTCCTCTACACCTCATCCACCGGAACCACACATCACAAGAACAGCATCAATCGACCAGCGGACAATCCTTCTGTGAGTCCGTTTCTTGTACCGTTTATTTCATTATTATTCGTATATGTAGTATCTTTACTACTACACTCCTTCGCTGCTTCTCAACCGTCCAGAACATCCAGATGCACGATCTTCTCGCAAAATGATATCTCGCGATTCAGACGACACACTTTGGTACACTACGTTCCACAAGGGTGGCATAATTTTTGGCATACCTAGGGTTTCGGGGGTACTCGTAGTCTCGCTCTTTGGGGGAATGTCTATCTTCTCTCTTACTTATGATGACAAGTTGTCCAAAACAACTGCTCGGGACTTCGGCACGAGTTCGGATGAATTTATTCAGCTCGGCGGAGTTCCAACTATGGTGCGGCGGAGTTGGAATCGAGGAACGACTAGCAGCGGATTCAGNNNTTCAGTACAAGCACCAAAACGATTGTATGCCTACCTCAGGCGAAGAATCAGATCAATGTTTGGTTTCCCGACTCTCGCCAAAGATGGGGCACTAGGCGAAAAAGATGAGAACAAAGCGACGATGCTGGCATCACATTATGCCTCAGTGTACACCCCAGCCTCCAGCACACTGGCGCATCTACTGGACAGTGACACTGCGCCGAACTAGACCCCATTTACAATCGGAGAGGTGGCCCTGGAGCTGTGTTGACTAAAGATTCACTAGTCACCTGGACCTGATGGTGTGCATCCGCTGATCCTGAAGGAGCTGGCAGATGAACTTG
>UZAN01057823.1:0-12508 GCA_900618425.1 Echinostoma caproni
AAAGATCAGACGAAGTCGTTTCCTGGTCCGCCAGGTTGCGGGTTCGACTGGAATTTGCGTTTCATTCGGTAAAAAATAGTGAAGGAGTAATTGAGTCCATACCCGCCACTGAAGAGGTCACTCCAGCAAATAAACACGGCGAGGATCAGTTTACCGGTCAAAAAATCCCGCTAGATGGACGTAGGAGCGGGGTACCTGGGGCTTCCTCTCGACGGTGAGAAAATTCTTCGCACTTCATTGGACAGCTACCGCCCACCCAAGCTGGGCAGCCCCTAGCCAATAAGGTGCTATCCCGTCCACGTTCCGCTTGTCTCATTGGGTGCATGAGGCTAAGGGCCGGTCCCGAATAGCAAACCGATAATAGACGCACCAGCGAACAACACACTGAACCGAAGCCTGAAGGCCTTGCCTCTAGAGGCTCCTATACGGGTGTTTCGTACACGCTTCCGTGTTGGATTTACGCCCCACTGCATTGTGGGTCAGACGTCTGAGTCTAAGGCTCCTTTGAGGGTTCCCAAAGAATACCCCTTTGTTGGTGTGGGCTACCGTTAAGTTTGTACCCTAAAGTCTTAGGCTCGCTTTCACTGCAACTTTGACATAGCTGTTGTCCTACAAAACGTTTTACATAACGTAACGAACAGTGGCGTCGAGCTACTTCCTGGAGACAGATTCATAGATTCAAGAGTGCTGATGATATTGCCCTACTCGGTGACAACACACCGACAATTCAAGGGTCGTTGGGTCGTTTGCAATTGAGATTGCTCAGTATGGCTTTTCCTTTGCACCTTCAAAGTGCCAAGTGTTGTTGCATAATTGGCTGGGACCCGTTCCTGCACATTCTTTGGGTAATGACACCCTAGAAGTAGTCGAACGCTTTGTCTACCTCGGGAGTTGCATAACGGAAGGTGGGGGTGGTGGCGAGATCTCTCAACGTGTGATCAAGCTAGGTTAGCGTTTGCTAATCTGTGGCATCTCTGGCGCCGGCGCGACATATCCCTTTCACTGAAAGGGCGTGTGTATTGCGCAACGGTGCGCACCGTGTTGCTCTATGGCCTCGAAACCTGGCCTCCGAGCAGATCATGTCCAACGACTATCCGTCTTTGACAGCCGTTGTCTGCGCATCGTCGACGCCCGCGTATAGTGGGAGCATCGCGTGAATAACAATGACAGCAGACGACAGGTGCTAGGATCAGATAGTCTTTCGTTGAGTAAAACACTTTCACAGCATCGTCTTAGGTAGCTAGGGCACGTCCTACGAATGTCTGAACATCTGTCACCCCGTGCACTGTTCGCATACATTGGTCCAGACTGGGAGAAACACCGAGGTGGACAGACTGTGACGTGGCGCAGAGGGTTAAATAAATTATAGTCGCATCTGGCTTCCCGGATGGGGCCACATAGATTCAGATTGTCTTTGGCTGGAGATACTGCGGGATATGGCATCGACTCGAAGTCAATGACGTGAATGCATCCTTTCATGTGTTCACTCCCGAAAATAAAAAATACGAAAAAGCTCAAAATGGCGTGCAGCAAACAAAACAAAAAAAATATTTATTCCCCAAGTTGACTTTTTGTTTTCCCCGCTTGTTTCCATATTTTTCGTTCACCCATGGTTATTTTGTATTTGTAAAGATTGGTGATATATATATATATATATATATATATATATATACACTTTCGTGCTGTTATTTTCGTACATCTGTCGGTTGCCTGTTTGGATGAAGAGGTTGAAGAAAGGTTGGAACATGGAAAGTGTAAAGTTAAAAATGGAGAATTCATGTAGACTAAGGTTGCTATGACAGTGAATAGATGCACGAGCGTTTACAACACTTAACCATATCACTCAGTGTCTCTAACCGTAGTTTACGAGTATCCCGATTTCCATATCCACAAAGTCCAGCGCGACTCTATGAGAGTTTTCTGATCAGGGTTTTCATACCCTCATGCAAAGTTTTAGTGACGCGTCACATTCATCTCGTCCTAGTACCGTCCTCATACTCTTGTGGCGTGACAAGCGAAAATCCAGTACTACCGTTGCTCGTTCGCGGCCGCTTAGTCAGTGAGCCTGAATCCGCCTTATCCATGGTTATCCACCTATTTTGTGGCTTTGTCTCTGCGGCAAGTCAAACTCAGAATAGTTTTATTTACAAACGCGTCTGGGTATCCGTTCTTCCTGAGGATGTCTCTTATGTGGGTCAACTCTACGATCAGAGTCTTCGAACTCGAAACCAACCGATGCGAAAGTACAACTGGCTAGAAAGACGGAGGATTTTGTCAGCTTTCCCTTTAAGGGTGACAAGGCATCAAAAATCATGGAATATCGGTTATCCAAAGCCATTGTCAACTGTTTTCCCGCGGCGCATTTAAGACTCATCCCGGACCAAGCTGTTCATTGTTCAACAGCTTAAGGATAAATTGCCTCATCAGTCCCAATCTTTTGTTCTATATCAGTTCACGTGCACTTGTAGTGCTCGCTATATAGTACACAAAACAAGGCGTTTGCCCAAGAGAATATCTGAACATTGTCCGGCTGCTGTTCGAAAAGGAACAGTGAGAAGCTTGAACAGCTCAATCCTGCAACATTTGGTCCACAGTGGACACAGGACTGACCCAGAAACATCATTTACAAGTTTCTTCACTGCACGTAAGATCCACACCAAAGGATTAAATGAGAAGATCCTAACAACTGCGGAATCCATAGCAATAAGGACCGCGAAGCCGGAGCTGTGCAAATAACGTAATCTGGTTCAGGCGCTGCTGTTACCATGGACATAAGAACAATTACTCATATCTCTATCTGATATTTTCTATTCTCTCCCTCCGCATACTCCTCATTTGCTGTCTTTTTCGCACACTCACACCTGTTTTTATTCATTCTTGGCTAACACCTTTCATGTCATGTCCAGTTCATTTATATTTTTCTTGAAATTTTTCAATGAGTTCTTCCCAACTCGTTGCTCTCTCTGTTCCGCTAAATCGGAATCGCTGAGGTTGAGTAAAAAGTGGGGAATCAGATCATTTAAAAAACCATTGCTGTTATATATGTCCAATGCGTTCCCGACTATCCATCCCTCTCTTTCACCAATACACAGGATGCTGAACGCGAGCAAAAGGAAATTGATGTCCTCGTCCTCGAACATCGCTTGAACGTCTTACGCGTTTCCATACAGGAGGCACGAGAAAAACTTCACTCAGTTACCAACCAACGTGCACGCGCTGGTGAGTTGATTTGTTATCCTGGCGTGATCCTCTGATTGCCTGCTGAGTGAGGTGATTACACTACTCAAATAACTTTGTCCTGGTGTCGTGAAATACCATGCGGAAACTCAAATCCCTCTATCGAATCACTGCATTGGTAATGGTGTAAATAACTTAAACTAAGTAGCTGTTTAATTCATAATCCGACAGCTATCTGCCTCATATATATATTCAGTGTTTTTCGCTGGTGCGTTGATTGACGGTCTGCCTTTCGTGATCTGTCCTTAACCTCATACATCCAATGAGGTAGACCAAGCTTGGACAGAGAAGCACCATATTGCTTAGAGGTTACCGCTACTTCGCGAGCTGCAGTGGAACTCGTTTAACATTATGCAAAACTGCAGTAAACAAAGTAGTAGTGGTTGGATTTTATCCATCTTGACTTCCAGTGTGCAAACAAAGTGAAAAATGCACTTCATTAGTCCACAGCGAGGTGGATTTTCAAACTGTTGTCATGATGCGGTACTAAAAAGAGTTTTGCACTGCAAAAAAACTCAACAATTTGATAAAATTTGCTTCTCATTTCTTTTGAACACGTCTTTCCAGATCACTACAGTACGAAAATAGCTACAAGTGCACTGTGGTAAGGCATTTCCGAAATATATAACTTTGGACGGTGATTTATGTCGGAAAAGTGTACATGCACTCGGAGGCACGTAAGCTAATTCACAAACAAACAAAAAATCATGCTTGATTATAGAAAATGGAGAAAAGTTCGACTAGACTACCATGTTGTGCAAACGGCAACCTGCGGTATATTGTGTTCTCCCTCTAAATTCGTCTCTTAGTAAACATGCTTCACTATTAGATCAGTTGGTTGCAAGTGGTATAGTTAGTAGCATATTGACAATTGAACAAAACTTCTCAGGAGTGCATGACTGGTTTCGCATCCCTAGCTGCTGATCAGTTGTGTGAATTATGACCCTAATCTTCAGTTTGTTCCAATACAGCCATGATTTGTTTCCTTTTTTGTCATATTCTTCGCTAATGTGTCACAAAGGAATTTGGTTTCATCTCGTCTATGTGTAACGTGATAGATTCTCCGATGCGTGGGAGATTGTAGCGAGAAACCACACATTGTTTACAGCCGCGAGTCTTAGGTAGGCCCAGTGAACTTTGACTGTACAGCAGGAGTGCCATCATCACACGGATGGACTGGTCGTGACAAAAAGAGCAATACAGAAAGTACAAGCCGGCAATCAAACAGTCTGGTGTTGGAGTGAGAGATTCCAAGGGCCTCAAATCGCGAAAAGTGATCCAACCAGATCGCAGAGAAGGTCAGAGGGAATTTACTTGATCGAGGTCACGGGTGGAAGGGACAATACAATAGGATGCGATAGAGCAATCGCACGTTTAGTTGACAGACAAGCCTTATTGACAGGCTTCAATCGACCAAAAAACGAGGCATGGGAGATAAACGAGATAAGTAAAATTTTAGGATATGCATCTAGAATAAGAGCCATTTATGTAACAGAGAGAACAGTGATAAATCTATTACACTCTCTCAGAAAACAAAGAATTGTATGAAGTTTGTTTCGGGTACGCCGTGGTCTGTGAATGGAAAGTGTTCACATTAATTAGTGGAGGATGCGTTGCTAAACCTCACAGTTACCAAGCCTCACCCTTTTGTTTCAATAGAAGGCTTTCAAAGCTTGATTCCGGTTCACTGAGAGATTCAACCGGATCGGACAGAACTGTTTACGAATCGGAGGTGCATGGTGTGTCATGAGGTGGAGAGGAGTCCGCGCGAGACTACCAAAAGGGTGAGTGGTGATGAAATTGGTCGTTCTGCGTGAGCTACATGATGAACGGAAACTGTATCTTCGTGTCCATTAGGAAGACATATGGGAACGTATTCGGGGCTGCGCTCTAGAAGTACAACTTCCTCTATCATGGGGTCATTCTTGAACGGGCGGATGTTTATTTGATATGGCATGAGACTAAGTGTTAATAACCACTGAGGTAGACTGGTGCCAACCGCAGCTTTTCCATGGTGGAGAAGCATACGTTCGTGTGGCATCGCGTTGATAGTATTGCAAAGTAATGATCCCATTGCATGTAGTGCGTCTGGTATCACGAACTGCCACTGATCAGCCGCTAGGTCCTTTGGACGGAGGCACAGGGATACTGTTTTCCATATGGTTCCATTCAGCCGTTCAACCTGACCATTATCTTGAGGGTTGTAGCTCGTCGTCCTACTAGTGGCTACTCTTCGGTCGTGAAGGAACTTCTTCAATTCCTGTGACACAGAGGAGGCTCCTTTATCGGAGTGTAGATAGTGCGGCAGGNACGAGAAATTGTTTTGCGGGCAGTCATGTCGGGGCAGAGGAGGGCAAACGGAAAACGGGAATACTCATCCATAATTGTCAAAATGTACATGGTTATTACGAGTGGAATAAGGAATCAGTTTTTTTGAACTTAATGCTGTGTTCATAAGTTTGTGTGGCCTCAAGAAGGGGATTGTCGCATGATCTATGAAAGTTTGTTTTAAGGCCTGCACAAACAGAACACTGTGGAGTTATTGCCTTGACATTGTGCCTGGGCACAATTGCAGAGGCTAAGGGCCTCTTCGAACACATCAGCAAAATGTGTGGCAACGTGGCGTGACATTTCGGTGCTCTCCGAAACGGAGTTGCACACACAATTGATGGGCACGCCCAGTAGCCCCAATGATTCCAGCCAATCAATGCCGATTAGTTTGAGGTGGGTTTGTGTCACAAAGCAGTCTCCGACGATAGATTTGTCATTGAAATTGACGGTGCAGGCTACTCTACCGAGTAGCTTCAGGGATCCACCGCAGGCACTGGTTGTCGGATGGAGAGTAGGACGACCCAAAGACTGCCATAGACGATGAGAGATGATGGTTATGTCGGACGCCGTGTCGATTTGGAGGCGGACTGGATGGTTGTTGATGTGCACAGACACAAATCGACGATGGGAGGCTGCGTCTGCTTTGAACGTGGCAAGTAGGCTGCTGGTGCGGTTGCGCGATGAACGCGGACTTGATCGGCGGCTTGTTTGAGGCGGGCAGAAACCTTCTTTGTGACCCATTTTGTGACATTGTTGGCACTGATTTTGACGGAATGGGCAGAATCTGTGAAAGTGCCACGAGCCGCAAAAGTGACAGTGTGGGTGGTTTACGTTTGTTGTCGGCACTGGAGTGGCGGGATTTCGGATAATCCGGGGGCTTGNGGGCTTGCTGAAAGATACCGTGTGTACATTTCTGGCAATGCGCTCGGAATCCTGGACTAGGGCAGAATCTTGTTTGAGGTTCATAATTCTCTGGCACTCGGCTGTCAGCGTTCGCAGATTGGCGTTGGGATCCTGTTCGATAGTGTTCATGAGTCGGGTTCCGATTTCGGCATCTCTGGGTGACTGGAGCCCACACACGAATATGAGGCATTTGAATTGGTCAGTCATGGAGCGCAGTTTGAACCGCTCAAACTCCCGATTGACAAGGCTGGCGTACATTTGGAAGTCGTCAACGTCTTTTTTCACCAGCTTCATACATTGGTAACGGATATTGAACAGGGTTACCTTCTCGCCAAAAGTGTCTGATAGTTGTTTGACCGTCTCGTCAAACAGAAAGTCTCTGGGGCACTTTGGTAGGATGGTGTTCTTGTAGCGCTCATGTTCTTTGGCACCCAGTTTACGGATGAGCAGGCGGACCTTCCAGTCGTCCGGTTCATTGGCGAATTCAACTCGGAAAATGTCTTCCCACCTGGTGAACCACGAGTCGAATGTGATGCCGGAGTCTGGATCGTAGATTAACTCGGTGATGCTCGCCGCGATCACCTCCGCTGGTGTGGCCTGTCTGGAACTGGAGACGTTCGGTGACTAAAGACTGAGTGATCGTAACACAGCTTCGAACTGCAACTGCTGCTGCAGGATTGACTTCAGTTCTTCCGCGGATATGGACATCGTGGTTTGAGTGAAATACCCGTCGCCAATTGTTGTGTCCGAATCCCGATTGATCACAATGTACACACAACAAGATATCACACGATGACACACGAGGAACACACGTACCTCAGTGGCCACACTAATCGTCTAGCCCCACGGATACGAGCACAGCACAGGTTGGACGCCACGAGCACTAGTAGCCTTCTCCCAGCTACGTAAGCAAGAACACAGTTAGTGCACAACGAACGTGTACTTGACACACAGGAAACAAGTTAATTTACAAGTTTTACTCTGATGCTTATATGTGACTCAAAATAGCATCGATTAGTTTGTGCCAATCAAGTGCACAGTTAGCAAAGTTCAATCGGTCATAGGTCACGGATCAGATGGACGGAGTGAATGTTTCCGTATGACGCAATATCATTGATTAATCTCCGCGAGATTAGGATTGATTCGAGATTCCCCTGTTTGAAAATACTCGAAAAATAGGCAGTTTTAGGTAAAAAAAAGTCTTTTTACCTAATCGAGATAATGTGTGTTTCGGAGACAGCATACATCTCAATGGAAAGTTTTAAGGGTTCTAGCCAAGGCAGCTTGTTGACCAATCTGGTAGAGTGTGCGGACATTGAACGCGGCCCAGTAACCGCATTGACTTGAAATGAGCCTCCGAAACTACGCTGACCTATTAGGCCTTTTTCTCACCCGTCTTATGACTGGATTTATTGCAGGAAAAAAGGAAATCAGTAAGGTTTTTGTGCGGACAAAACGGTACCGATGTGTGATAACGGGATTGTTCGGACTGTCCTGAAGTCGCTTCAGTTCATCCATTGAGTGATTGCTTACACAGATTGCTCGTGGTAGGTCATTGCCGACAGGATTCTCCGATAGCGGATAGTGTATTACATAATAGGAGAGCTAAGAAATCTCGATACGCCAGCGTTGTATTTCATCGTTCTTAATTTTGCTGCCGACTTTCATATCATACGTAGTGGCGACAGGGCGTTGATCAGTAACCAGTTTGATATAGCACTTGAGATACGACGCCACCACTTTCAAATGTCTTCAACTATTGCGTAGCCTTCTTTTTCTACAGCTGAATGACATGTGACAGAGTAAACAAAAAGCCACAGTGTGACCACTTTAATTGAATGTAGCTGAGATCGCTATGTCGGAAACATGGGTTTCGACCACTAGTGACGTGTCTTTGTCGACTGCGAACAGTGATTTCCGAATTAGCTCGGATTTCAATGATTCATTAGAAAAAAGTACTTCAGGAAGAGGGGAGATTTTGTTTAAAATTAGTGGGCAAATCTTTTCCAGACAACGGGAGAACCACTGGAATTAGTATGAGAAGATTCCTGCAGCTCTGTTGCACCTTCTTATTTGTGGGAGAAGGTAGTTTGAGAAGAGAATCGAAGCGTTCCGGGTCCGGTTTGATGTTTTCTTTGGATATTTTGTAGCCCAGTAGTCGAACTAATTCAGAGGGGAATACACACTTGTTATGATTTATGTTTGGTAGTCGCCTGCAGGAACCGCTTCAGATTGATTTCATGGTCCGTAATTTCTTTCCCGCAGACAGTAATGTTGGCTACACATTCAAACGTTCCTTTGAGCCCTCCAGGTCGAACTAGCGCATCCATCGTGCGCTGAAAACAGGCAGGTTACTCCGAACGGTATTCGGCGAAATTGTTAAGGGTTATTGTATGCTTCGAAAGCTGCATAATGTCGTTCATTTTTCATTATGAGTATTTGATGGCACACTCTTCAAATCCAAGGTGCTGTATTCGTCAATTTTCTCCACCTAGTCATCAATGCGAAGTAGCGGATAAGCATTCAATAGGGTGAACCTATTAATTGTCTGACTTTAATTGACTACCATCCATCGTTTCTGGCGTTCGTTGGTTCTAACCAGAACCCGGGACAGCCATGTTGATCGAGAAGGTTAGGTAGGTTATTTCGTCGTTCAATTGCTTAGCGAACTCTGAACGAATAAAATTTTCATCGGTTTTGTGCAAGCAGGACGGCAAGAGGGATCTAGATGTGCGAAGTGGAGGGGACTGGAAGAAAAGCGGCTGAGATACCAGAGAGAGAGAGTGAGAATGGTGATTGAATTCCTTGGAAGGATATAGGCGAGGCCTTCAAAATTCGACCGTGCTGCACATGTGCTCCAATGGATAATTTATCAAAGTTTATGCCGTACATTGGATTTAATTGTTTGAATCAAATTTCTTTCATCTTTTTCATGCTCACCTACGCCTCGGAACCTTTAAGGAATTTAAAACCCTATGTATTATCGCGCAAGAGTGGCATTCTTCTTCATTTCAGTCCTCAAGTAAAAATTGAATGCAAAAAATGCAGGCCGTCAAGATCAGGTTTCCTCAAGATGCACCGAGCAGACTGGCAAGTGGGTTAACGTAATACAAAACCTCAGAAAATATCTATCCCCGCTATTTGCTCATCAAACGTACGATCACTGTTTGGAAAAATGTGCAACTTCACGAAATTGATAAGGATGAAAAAATGGTATGCATTTATGATTACGCTGCAGGAAACGTGATTGCATCCTGACATCAAAGAATTTCTTATTGAACTGGATTTCCTTGCTATGCACCGGAAGGATAGAAACATTTAACTACGAAATCGTTGTAGTGGTCTAATAACCTGCACCAGATCTTCTTGGTATAAGTCCACAAAGATTATCTTCACCCACAAAGTATGCCACATCTCGTGTATTTCCGTCGAATGTAAACCCCGTTTTCTTAGTAAATATCGTTCTATCAAACGTCAGAATCAGACGTTTACATCGTGCCTTCCGGTACAATTTCTGTTGCATGGAAGTTTGCCGATTTATTTATATCCGAACTTTCTAACTACGCTGAGCGCTCCCTATTTATCGTTCTGGTCATTTTGACTATTCCGATGTACATTTCTTGATTTGTCTCTCGCTTCACAATCTTGTAAATTTCCCGACAAGAGGAAATGCGCAGCTTGACCTTGTCTTTTCGAACGATCTTGACTTGTTTGCTGCGCAAAGAGGAACTCCTCTGGCAAACTCCGATCATTGTATCATGAGTGTTTTGCCAAGAGTCTATTCGAAGAAACTTTATTGTACACTAACACGTACATCCAGTCGGAAGACTTTTCATAGGCTGTGCGACTTGGCGTCACTGAGAAAAATGGTCTCGTATGAATTTTGACCAGTTCTTTGATCCAAGTGTCTCGGTCGGATGTAAACACCTCACTAACTATTTGAACTTATGCTTTGACCTCTGCGGCCCCTATGTACATCAGCCGGATTTTCTCCCCCCACTTTGAAGACCCTCATAAGAATCAATGAACGAGCATATAACAATCGTGACCGAGCTTTAGTTAAACAAACGTCAGTGCCGATCAAGAATGAGATCCAAAATCATGACAGACTCTAATCTGAAATCCTACTTGGTGACCGTAATTACAAGCAGATCTGGAATGCTATAAAAAACGCTGTGGAACAAAAATCAAACTACGTGAACCTCAACCGACAGCAGCTGGACTCAACTTCATATTTTTCACGTCAACTTGAACGGAAGTATCGGAATCATATTTGCAATCAATTGAAGTGAAATTTCGCATTTCAATTCTAATCAGGTGCGGACACAGCCGATGTGCCTCGAAACATCCAAAGCTTCTGGTCCCGATGAACTATGTCCAGTCGTCCTAAGGGAATGTGCGTATCATCTGGCTGAGCCACATACCGGTATTTTCAACCGCTGTTTCAAGGAACGATAATTGCCGACTGTTGGATACCCGTGTGTATCAGACCAGTCCCCAAAATGGCAGCCAGGAAATTACAACCAATCGCTTGCACTTCCGTTTTACTAAAGATTTTTGAAAAGTTTATGCTTAGTAACATTGTTTCTAACACTAGGAAGATGGATCACCGACAAGTCGCTTATCGCAAACAACGTTCTACCTTAGACGCCCTTGTGCACTTGGTAAACTCAGTTTTGCAATCCCTAGACAAGCATGGTACGGCATTTCGTATGTTTCCTCGACTAATGTAGAGCATTGAATTGTGTCGACAGGGGCAGGTTTTTGTCTCTACTCCAAGATTATTTTACTAGTAGAACACACTTCACGGAGTTTCTTGGAAAAAATTGACTCGTTACCTGTCAGTTTAGGAGTGCTTCCGGGAGCAGCGCTGTCCCCTTTTCTCTTTCTATTTTCAAGACCCACCCACTGACACAGGTGATCTTTTTATCAAGTGTGTTGCTGATGTCACCGTGGGTTCCAAATTTCTAGGTGATTTCCGTTTCTCACAGCTTCAAACCAGTTTACCTGCCTTAAGCTTATGGTCGTCGCATTCCAAATTATCTATCAATGCCTCTAAAAGCGGGGGTGTCACCTTCTCACTAGCCAAAGGAGAACGGCCACATTGATTTGAAAGAAATTGTCCTGTACTCTTTGTTGACAGCCAGTCTGTTCCCCCCATTACTTTCTCTACAATACCTCGGTGCTAATGTCTGCCAAGATCTCACGTGGAATTCACATGCTTCTTTTTATTTTTAAATTCACTTTCTACTTTCAAAAAGATTCGACTATTGTGTTTCTTTACTTCCCGCTTGTTATCTTTAAAAGTTCTACTGTATTTACTCACCCGATTTGTATATTCTTGTGTTATCACTCACCTTCTTTACTGCTTCCCAGTTTTATTTGCCGGTCTAGGAGTTGAAGACTGCACAATTCTTGGTCGATCTGTTAAAATTATTTAACGCGAGAGCGATATTCCCTGTTTATAGTTGTTCAACCTTATCGCCCCATCACGGCGAGACTGCACCTTGACATGGTGTGATGGCTTGTGCACCTCTCTGACCCAACGATCTATACAGAATGGCTTTTGTCAAACCGCAGATCTAATCATGCCTAGAAAGTCAATGGGTAGAGGTCAGACGAAGTCGTTTCCTGGTCCTCCAGGTTGAGGGTTCGACTCAAGTTAGCATCTCAATCGGTGAAATGGTAGAGGAGTAATTGATTCAAGTAAATGGGCCTCTACTTCGCTCTACCCGCTTCCTTGCGGTCAGGTTCTTGTTAGAACTAAAGGCTTTGGGCGAGAACCCTAATCGTTCTCCTTCTTAGTTGCTGGACACCCTGGCAGTACCCGTCCATCAAACTCTAATGCATACACAAAATTGGTCTTGTGTCAGGCCATTTCCGACTTTTCTGGTCTTTCACAATTTTCCGACAATTTGGGTAATATCCAACAGTTTTCCACTACATCTGGTCTATCTCTTGACCCATCCAAATGTTTCGAGTGTCTTTTTACATTATCCCGCTCTACTGTCCCAAGTGAACCGGTGTCCATTGGCTC
>UZAN01057835.1:1834-12497 GCA_900618425.1 Echinostoma caproni
TCAAACCTTTAATAATGACTGGGAGCTGGTTTACAGCCGTATACATTTCAAAATGTGAGTGTTATCCGAAAACCTTGAATACAGAGAGTGAAATATATATGTATATTTATAAATATCGCATTGAACTACGTGTCAAACAGGAGACTGAAATTCTAATTGGTTTGGTTTTGGTAGCCTAAGCCGCACACTGGAGGTTGAACCTTTATATAACGTGTTACATGAGTAGTCACAAAAGTTATATCTTCAATAGATTTAGTCAATTGACTGACAAATGTGACTAAAACAGACAGCTGGTACACTTCTCTGAGATCTTGACCTTAAGCGCGCGCTGTTCGCACTTTGATGTGGAGCCCGAGAAAGCAGAAAGTTCAGAAAAACGCGACAGAAACGGTGCAAAAGTCACAGATACATACGGGGAAAACGGCAACTTAGTCGTTTCCAATTTCACGGATACGTATATCATGACCTCGGAGGATTCGCCGACGTGGGAACTCCATGGTGACGAAAAGGTACTCACAAGCGAGTTGCACTGTTTGATTCGGGAAGGCCAATCACCACGGGGACGTGAGATTGGGCTAGTTTTATCTAAACTCAAATTATGTATCTTTCCGTTAGCTTGCTTGATCATTGTTTTCGTATTTCTATTTCTCTTAGTTGGTCTTTTATAGTATCGGTTTCTCACTCTTAGCTCCCAATTTTTATTCGCCCTTACAAGTCTGTTCTTTGGCCTATCGATGTTTTTGCACTGACGGTCGCATCGGTGGTGGTTCCCTATTACTCGTAGTGGAACACCTAACACAAGCAGCCATAACCAACATGGAGACAGCAAACATTCAATCCACCGAGTGATTGCTAAAACAACCTCATAGTGAAGTAGCAGTAGTTTGCACATACCACAGTCCTTGGTCCTCCACAGAGGAGGATGACCAGTGAATTGCCCAGCACAGGCAAGTAGCGGAACAAGCCAACAGGGTTCTGCTTTTAGGTGACCTAAATGCTCCCAAGGTTGGCTGGCCGACGGAAAACGCACCAACCGGCAGCTTTGGAGAGAAATTGCTTGACTTAGTGCTCAACTCTGCCATGATACAGCACATCAAGCACCCAACAAGATGGAAACCAAGTAACCTACCCAGCATCCTGGACCTGGTATTCACCAAGGGTGTAAATGAAATCGTGAACTTAGAACCAGGATCACCGCTAGGTAGGAGTGATCACGCGACTATTCGTTTCCGATACGTCTGTAGTCTACGCGCTCCAAGGCTAGAACCCAGGCGCTGCTACCGAGCGTTAGAAACTGAGGGTCTCCTCGTGACCATGTCACAGCTCCAATGGCTGGAGGAAGTGACTGATGTCTATGAGACTTGGGACCGAATTAAAACGAACCTCATCTAGTTGGCCGACGCCTTTGCACCATTGGGTTCGCATGGTAGGCCCAATAGGTATCGGTGATGGTCTCGACGGTTAGCTAAATTACTGAGTAGAAAGCGGGCAGCCTGGAAGAGATTCATCGCTACTAACGGCCACTCGAGAAACCTTCAGTACTTAAAGGAGCGCAAGACCTACGATAGGGCCCAGTCTAATTCAAAGAAACGCTACGAGCTAACACTGGCAAAGAAGAGTAAGACGTGCCCGAAAGCATATTACGGTTATGTACAGTAAAAGGCGGCCACAAGGGAAGCTATCGGATGCATCCACGACACCGGTGACAACTCAACGCTCACTAACTTAGAAAACGCTTCTGCTCTACAGCATCATTTTGAAGAGTCGTACACTCTGGACCTTGGCAGTACCCCGCCGGGACACAGTATCACGACGGAGTGCCCTATGGATAACATCCTAATCGAACCACTGGAAGTCGAAAGAAATATCGAAGAGTTAGACAGAAACAAATCTGCTGGCCCAGATGACATAAACCCGGCGATTCTAAAACCGTTGAAGGTTATCTTAGCACGCCCATTAGCCAACCTGGAAAGCGGCCATAGTCACCCTCATCTATAAGGGGGGTGATAGAGGTATCGCCTCAAACTATAGACCAGTGAACTTGTTTTCAATAGTACAAAAGGTTAAGGACAGGGTGATTCGTGACACAATGACTAGTCATTTTACAGCGAACAACTTACTGACGAAGCTCAGCATAGATTCAGACGGGGTAGGTCCTGCCTAACAAACCTGTTAGCCTACTTGAATCCAGTGACGGAAGGCCTGACAGAGGGGAACGTGTTGAGGTGTGCTACCTAGATTTTAGGAAGGCCTGCGACTCAGTGAGCCATGTAATACTCCTGCTGAAACTGTCACAGTTAGGAGTGCACCTCAAACTCTTTGAAGTTATTTGGTTGACCGCATCTTCCAAGTTAGGATAGACGGGAAACTTTCTGAAGGAGGCCAAGTACACAGCAGAGTGCCTCAAGGCTCCGTCCTTGGACCGATGCTGTTCTTGGTCTGCGTCAACGACTTGGCACAGTGTGTAGCAAACACACTGTTCTTGGTTGCCGATGATGCCAGAATCTTGGCCTCTCCTGACAACGAAACGATGCAAAGTGACTTTAACAGGTTACATGCATGGACTACTGAATGGAACCTGTCTTTGAACAGTACCAATTGCAAGCTCCTGCGCACGGGTGCGAAATCATCGGTACCTGGGGGGTCTGACGGCGAAGCAATCGAACTAAGCACCGATGTGAGGGATCTTGGGATTACCATAAATTCTATGTTTTCATCCTCGCTCCAGTGCCCCACAGCTGCCCACGGAGTAATTGCAGCACTGTACAGGCTGCGCAGAACGGTATCCTCTAGAAACCGAGAGGTCCTTGTCCCCTTGTGCCAAGCTTTTGTGCGATCCCACTTCTAGTACTGTGTCCAAGGGTGGGTACCAGTATTAAAGCGGGAAGAACTGATACTAGAGAAGGTTCAACGCCGCTTTACGCGGATGTTACCCCTCCTAAGGAGACAAACATACACCGAAAGGCTGCGGGCACTGGATCTGTTTTCCCTCGAGCATTGTAAACCTAAAGGCGATCTAATCGAAACCTTTGGAATCCTAAAGGGTTACTTGTAAGGTACGAGACATCTCTATGGGCTGGATGGGGACCAGACAAAGCATGGCCACAGCCTCAAACTGAAGAAACCAAAGGTATACAGAATGATCGTCCAGGCTGTTGGCCGCCGGATGATATGCGGTTGCGCAAGCCTATTTGCACCCCAAAATAGTGAGTAGCGTTTTGAATGAACCTTCAAAATGAGTATCTCTATCGGTGATGACGGGCACCGGGCAGCCGTAAGTTGCTATCGAATGCTCCAAAACGCCTTAGCTGTCTTTTTGGTTGGGCGATTATGGTTTTGGACTGCCTCTGACCAACGGGCAAAACGGTCAAAGCAAGTTAGTAGATATGTGAAACCTCCTGACAGTGGTAGTGGCCCTACTAAATCGACGTGGATATGTTTGAAACGGGTGGTATGGAGTATCAAAGGTGCCTAATGGCGTCTTGATGTGGTGTAAGATCTTTTANCTAACACTTTCTACGATAACTAAACGCGAGTTACCTCAACGATCCTGAATATGGCAAAGAGCAAAACGACTATTGCTTCGGAAGAGTAAGAAGACGAACAACTCGTGACCAACGGTTTATAGGACGAGACCTGCAGCGATAGGTTCACACGTGTAGTAATGCAGCGTGACTCACCGGGACAAGTGACAATTCCGCGGCTAAGCGTAAACAGGTAAAGTGCACCTGGTAAAACAAGAGCTGGTTGCGAGTAGAAAAGAAGTCGTAGGCGAAAGGTGAAAGTTGCTTGTCACTACAATCTTACAACTTTGACACTCCAAGCAAAAGCGTGCCTATGTAGTTACATCGTGGTTCATCTTAGTCCAGATGAAGCATTCTGCTATGAGCTAAACTAAAGGTCGTATTCCTGGGTGAGATAGGTTATGCGGGGCATTGAAAACCTGTTTCCTGTACACATGTGGCCCTAGCGGGCGTGGCATGCCCGTGGAAACATCGCAGATCATAGTGCCTTCGGAGGTACTTAGTGGTACCTCTTGGAGTTGAAGGGGAGTGTTGCATTTTAGAATTTTCATTTCTAAGTCGGCTTTTTGTTATACCGCCAGTGGTCCAAGGTCGACCATGTTTGAGGAGATGAGGTGGATGCGTAAAAGTGTATTGGCGATGGATTTGTGCACCCCTGAGTTTTATCTTATGTCCTCAGTAAACTGAGTTACATAATTTAAGTGGTGTGACTCTCTAGGAGAGTATCTGTCTGAGTTTTCCAGTGCGGAAAACATGAGTGGTTTGTGATTCGTAAAGACGGTGAAATAAGGACCTTCTGGCATGTGACGAAAGTGGTAGATAGATAGGTATCTGGTTAGGATTTCGCGGCCAAACGCGCTGTAACGAGACTCAGTCGGTTGTAAGCGCTTCGAGAAGAATGCTAAAGGTTGCAACTGTTCGTCTACAAGTTGCTGTAGTATCCCACATACTGCTGCATTGAATGCGTGCATGGTGAGCACCAAAAGTGCGTCCGGTATGTGATGTGAAGCTGCTGCAATATTGGAGATAGCTAGTTTCAGTGCGGCGAACGCTTTGCGAGCCTCGTTGGTGAACGAGCATTTTTTAGCCTTAACACGTGGTAAATCGGTGAGTGATTGCATAAACTTTGCTTAGTAGGGTATAAAACGTCGGTAACAATTTAGTAACCCATCGAAGCGTCTAAGTTGTTTGATGGGAGTCGGTTCTGAGTATTCTAAAATGGCAGTTATTTTGTCCTTAGGCGGGCAAATACCTGTGTAAGAGATCAGATAACCAATGAAATTCACGCTACGCTCCCCAAAGGAGCATTTTGCTGAATTGATGGTAACAACGTGTTGTGTCAGACGTGCAAATACAGCGCGTAGGTGTTGTTCGTGTTCCTCAGGCCTTCATATGCTTGGTCTATAAACCGCTGAAACGTTTGAGCTGCGTTTCTCAAACCGAAAGGCATACGAAGAAACTTAAAGGGACCAAATGGTGTGATCACAGTGGTTTTTGGGACATCCTGCGGGTGCACGAGGATTTGGTTGTACACTCGAATGAAATCAATTTTTCCAAAGATCTTACACCCTCCTAAGCTTGTCGTCAAGTCCTGGATGTCGGTCGGACATAGTGATGTTGTTTAGAGCCCTATGGTCACCACAGCGACTCCAGTCTTCGGTCGAATGTTTGAAACCATGTCTAAAGGTGAGGCACACGGACTGGGAGAGGGCTGTATTATTCCAAGGTCTAATATGTGCTGAAATTTTGCCTATGCGATTTGCAGTTTGTCTGGGGTGAGGTGTCTGGGATGGCAGTGGATGGATGGACCCCATATGAGGATGTGGTGCACTATATCAGTGCAGATCTGCGGAAGAATATTTGACGATTTGCGTAACTCCGGGAATTCGGAGAGAACCTAGTGGAACCGATCTCTTCTTTTAGCGGTCTTTAGATGATGGGGCTGACGAATGTTCCACGCGTCGGGACGCCCATTGCCTCTCAAGTCGTGAGACGGTCTAAAGCTTATGACATACGAGATCAACCATGAAATTAAAATAACCAAAGAAATTAATGATAGGGATTGACTGTGGAAGGTCAGCGATGATGAAGACCCATGGAAAACTACGGCGAGATTCAGTTTGAAAGAACGCTCTCCGTAAGTTCTGATTGGGGTTTGGTTCGTTGCGACTTACTCAATAGTCGATAAATGGCGCTAATCGATGTGACGAGGGCGGATAACGCTAACTTGGGCACCGGTGTCGACTAAAACAGTGTGCCAGTGACCTCATCTGTTACGTAGAATAGGCAACTGGGTTTAGGTAAACCCAACACAGTCGTCGCCTGGGCCGGCCGGCTTAGGTGTTTCCTTGATGTGATGACCTGTAACTACAAGGTTTGGTGCACTTTAAGGCTGTATCACCATATTGGCGATGGTATCAGCAAACGTCCGAAGATGTGCTTTGTGACCTAGAACGTCTCTGTCGGCTATGGGATCGCGAGCGGGGGATGAACGTAAGTGGGAGCTAGAACAGGAGCTGGAACGCGATTGATCGCGGGAAACTTTGAGGGCCGCTACTTGGGTCATCAACTCTTCCAAATGCCGGTTTATGCGGTCATTTGCATCCTGACAGGAAAAATCCCCTGACTCTGGTAATACGCGGGTGACTTATGGAGCCGACGGTAGGTGTGAACAAGTACTATCGGGTGCTTCTGCTAGCTCATCTAGGATAGCCTTATTCGCGAATACTATGAAGAAAGTTGTGACATAATCTGGGAGTGCTTGCATCCAACAAATGCGTAGCAAGTTTTTGCTCAATTGCAGACTGGAAGCCTGACCCCCCATATAGCTGAGCAGCTGTTTGAGAGTATGTAACCGGTTATCCCCTAGACGGATTCCGCGCGGCAGCTGCTTGAAACGGTTGTTCTCTATCATGCTGAAATGGTTAATGATGGCATCTTTTAATGCGTTGTAAGGTCTATCGTGCGGGGGATTACAGACCACGTTCCTTAAGCCGCGCCCTATGGAGCGTAGGATATGTCCCACAATTTGTATAATTTTGTTTACCTGATTTATCACCCTGGTTAACCGGAATTGAGCTTCGACCTGAGCTCACCAAAACTCCTGGTCTTCGGGGATGGAATCGGGGATTCTAGCCACTAGACTACTCAAGTGCGGGCTATCACGCTGCTTAACTTTGACTTCTGCACTGATTTGATCGTCGCTTCCTGAGGTTTGCATTATACACGTGGGTGATGAACAAATGACTAAATGTACACTGTATTTACGTCAATTGAATGAAAGTTGTAGGAATGAATCTACGGTTATACCAGTAATAAACTTTAAAAAATGGACCAATTAAAAATGAAATAACGAAACTAAAAAGCGTGGTAATTGTGAAAAAGTGAACGATTCCCGTCGGGATCACCAATTTAGTCTCTATGCTAATGATGTCTGCAAATTCAAACGTCTAGCAGCGGACGAAGTAGCGAACCCAAACAGATCTATTGGTATCACAAAACCTCAACGACGGTTGTGTTGGAATGAGCTGGAGAAGAGAGAGATGTGTAGATGTAAGTTAGCGCGCGGGAAGTGAAAGTCAACGTATCGTGACCAACGAGGTGATCTTGTTCGGGGAAAACACTAGGGTCCGAAAATGGGAAAGGTACATGTGCGAAGAGGATTGATACTGTCATTACAAATGCAGTGACGAGCCAGTATTTGGTGTAGGCATTACTTCAGCATGAGTCTATAACTGAAAGATTACGGCAATTAGAATGCTGCGCCCGTTCTGTTTGGGGTACTTGATATGAGATCCCTCAGAGCGAACATCCAGTTTACAAAAAAATGGCGCTGATTTAGTTTATATCAAGCCGCTAGCTACATTTTTAAAGTGGAAAACCATATTTCAAGGGTCTGAGAGAGTAAAGTGACAGATTTGAAGTGATTTTCTCCTGCATTGAGTTGTTTGGGTTTCGATTCCTTGTCACTTGCTCAGTCACTATAATGCACAGCTATCATGCGTCGAATGTGGTGAAGTCAAAGCAAACCGAAACAAAGAAAACCTACTTTCGCAGATCATCCGGATGATCGACGAGATGAGTGTTAACTGAGTGCCTCACAATTCCCATAAATTTATTCAACCTTATTGCAAACTGTTGTCCAATAAGACCGAAACAATCGCAGTGTTTCAAAGACGTATACTGGCATATCGCGGTCTCAAATAGTACCGATTCTTGTCCGCGGTGACTGTTTAAACTAAATAAGCAGATTATACCGCGGTAAAGTGAGTCTGCCACCCATGTGGTGGTACCTCGTTTTTGAAACACGTCGTGCTTGATGAAACATAACCACGAACGACCACAGTGCGTGTTGTAGTTGATTGTGATGAAAACACAAGTAACAATTAGGATACCGCACATTCTTATGTTTCAGGTGCTGTCGCACATATACACACTTCCTTTGCCGTTTTTTGCACGACAGATCATCAGGTGACTATTGTCCTTGGATTCAAAGGAATATTAGAGAGACCACCATATTACCTCGTTTGGCATGACAGGCCTATCATTAATACAAGTTCCGGAGACGCGCATGCACTCTTTTTGACCGGTACGAAATTTTCGTTTTGGTCCATGAAGCGAACTCTGAATATTGTTTCAGATGATGGAACCATTTTCTCTCTGGGCCAGAATGACTGGGGCCAATTGGGTTTGGGTGACTGTAACCCACGAAACACACCAGAAGTAGTTTCAGGTAATATATTTGATCAACCTTTTATTTTCGTTATCCCATATTGTGCCTCATTCTGATCGAGGTGACTATTAAATGGTTTTCAGGAGTGAAGAAAAAGGGTCAACTTTCAGGTGTTCTTCATCTACCTCAGTGTATACACTGTTTAAATTATTCGTGAAGACAAGTAATGTGGTAGTCATGGTGCTCAACTGAGTCACCAGAGAGGCTTCATTTGGTATGCTTCATAAAAATTTAAAAGCTCAATGTTCATTGACAGCCGTTAAATCTGCTCGATAAAGTTTGTTGGAAATGACAAACGTTGTTTCCTAACGGTATCCAGTTTGTTGCTCAAACCATAAAACAGCGTTATCTACGAAAATCTATAGTTCCGATAGAGAAAATCCAAATCCAAATAAACTCGATAAGCTATGCAGAGTAAAGAAAATGGTAAACCATTCTAATACAGACACCACAGAGGTCCCGTGCCATGTTTGATCAATGTATTACTCGGTTAGAGTCGCGGCAATCGCTCAGTTTAACTAGTCAACATATCACTCAATAGACTAGGTGCCACTAAACCACACATACGACTGATTTTGAAACGAGCTTCAGCCTCCTAGAAAAATGCAGTTGCTTAAGAGCAAAGAAGAAATTTAGCTATTAATATTGTTATCATTACTATTATTGATTTATGTCCCAGTTAAAGCGCGTTGGATGATGCTGATACTGATATTTATAAGTGCCATATTTCAGGTCATCAAAAACTTAATGTGAGAGGTATCGCAATACTTTACAAAGATACAGCGACATCATTGTGAGACATACTGTTAATATTGGCAGTACCCTGTACATGAATACAATCATAATAATCCCAATGTGTTTCCCTCAATAAATCATAATAACATGTCGAATAATCAGTACGCGGTATGGGCTTGCCTGAATACATGCTCCGGGGTCTAGTCCTTGCGATCAGCAAATCAACACTGTGATTTAACCCCATAACGAGTATGAGCATCTTTCAGTTCAAGGTAATTCAGTCCAATTAGTTAAGAGACAGTTAGGTTCCCAAGAACCACGTATATTGAAATTTTCCCCCAAGACCGTTAAAAAGATTTGGTTCGGTTTCAGATTGAAAAATTGCTAACCGTATTTTTTCGCGCGTCGGTTGCTGTCTCTTTGCTGCCCATTTGGAAGAAGATTGCAAAGTTGCAACCCGTGTCAAAGGGAAAATGGTGATGAATTCCGAGAGTCTAAGGTTGCAAGGAAGTTAAAAAGATGTATGACTAACACTTTGCATGACATTCAGTCATATGTCATTCGCTGCATCTAATCCTTGGTGACATAGATCACGGAGATTAGTAAGAATCATCATTGATGTTTAAAATCTGAGCAATGATTTTGGTCGTTGTCCTCTGGCTGCCGCGATTGTCGAACAATGAAGAATATAGGAAAGTTGAGAATAGTATCAAGTTTATGTAGAATGTTCGACTGAAAGGGCGCGTTGAAAGTGATTAGAAAAATCCTAAAATCATTCGTACGTGAGTAATCACCCCATATTAGTCAAAATGTACCCACATCTTAGTGTTCGAATGGTCAGCGGTGTTTGTGACACAAATCCCAATCGGGTAAAATACCCGTCGAATCAGATTTCAGGAACGCTGAATCCATGATAGTCTTCGTTCCAACGAATACCTTAATCAATTCCCATTTCTGGTTCGTTTGTGCTCATAAGAAAATAGCCAGTAATTATCCTTCAAAACCTATTTGTTACACTTCAGGTGAATCGGGGACAATTGTGGCCACTTCCATTGGGTGCGGTTCACGACATTCGCTAATAGCCACAAGTGAGTTTAGTGAATTACCTTGGTATATGAACCTTTATATATATATATATATTTATATATATGCTGGTACGTAAGTTCCCAGTTCTAATCAAATCAAAACCAGCCGTAAAAGCAATTACGCATATTCTGACTACGCAGTGTTCTTAACTAATTTGGTCGTTCACTGACGTAAACCTTGACCACTGTCCGAATAACATGCAATGCCGCATTCAGCCAATACATTCTGACCGAGTGGGAAACAAACATGACACTGCCCACTGATTGGATAACCCTTATTGAGGGAAGGCACACGGATGTCAGCAATTCGACGTGTCGTACTCCGAGGTGATAATGTACAAACGCCTGTTTATCAAGCACGACTCAGGTCTCTATTGCTAACTTATTTGGTATTTCAGAGATGACAGTTTACAACGTTCTATCAAATCTAACGGTTAGCAGATAATTTGCCAACAATACAAAATCTCAAGAAGAATGTCACTTCAAAATCGAGAAAACGTGTTTTTAGTTAATGAGATCGTTTTGGCCTAGTTGACAGTCATGAGTTCACCATGGTAGAAAGCATCGTTTGCAACAGGCAGGCAAGC
>UZAN01057854.1:896-12483 GCA_900618425.1 Echinostoma caproni
TTTAATGTGGGCATCCTTTTTCGGTGGCTTCTCTGCGGCTGTTTGTCAGGCGTAAGAAGAATTCAGCTCGTAACAAGGCGTGATCTGTATCCACAGCTGAGAACCAGTAAGAGCGACAGTCCTCAATGGACCCACGCCAACTGTGGCTGATGGCGATGTGGTCAATTTGGGTCCAGCGCAGTGAAGAGGTTGGCGGTCTCCTTGTAAGGCGGTGTCGTTTTTTGTGCGAGAAGTTCGTGCTTGACACAAACAGTCCACGGTCGGCGGAAAGTTGAAGTAGACGATCTCCGTTGTCCGTCCGGTTGGTTGAGATTGCATGTGGTTCGTCAAGAAGCCTTTCTGATTCATCCAGGGATCGCACTTGAGCATTGAAGTCCACAGCGACTACTACGACGTCTGTTTATCAAACACTTTGGAGTAATTGAAAAAGGTCGTTGTAGAACTCATCCTCCATTTCAGGCGTACTGCAATCAGTCGATGCATACACCGATACCACGACTAAACATCGACGCTTCGCTCTGTAGCCGTTGACCCGTGCTGAACCGCTGAGATGTATAGCGCACAGTCAGCTACTGAATGGAATCCAATCAAGAAGCAAGCGCTCAGCCTTGGCACTGGGCGCAATCCCAACACCTTAACACCGCGAGCTTCGGATGCCGAATCGCCCGACACACGAAGTGTGAAGCGTGAGAATGAGACTGGATGAGACTGGAACGGAGGGGATAACTGAAGTAGGGTGTTGTATGTGTGTTTCGGAGACAGAATACATCTAAATTGAGGGTTTCAAGGGTTCTAGCTAAGACAGCTTGTTGACCGACCTGGTGGTGAGCGGACATTGAGTACAGCTAAATGAAAACGGAATTTTGGTTTCAAAAATCTGGTAGCCTCTGAGTGGTTGACCTTATTAGTTGAACGCTGAGTGATATCTGATGGGTCTCGTAAACAGGAGGCATCTGGGATTAATCGAGGTTGAGAAGAAGAACTAGTCAGAGGGGAAGGATCGTTTTCCAAATGGGTGCCTAAGAATTTAGGGCACGGCATACTTCACGGTAGCCCACACCGACGAAGGGGTTTTTCTATGGGAACCCTAACCGGAGCCTTTGACTGAAAAGTCTGACCCACAAGGCAGTGGGGCGTAAATCCAACGCGGGAGCGTGGCCGAAGCACCCGTGTGGGAGCTTGTAGAGACCGGTCACGCAAAGTCTTCGGGTTTCGGTTCAGTGTGTTGTACGCTGGTGCGTTGATTGTTGGTCCACTTTTCGGGATCGGCTTTTAGCCTCATACACCCAATGAGACAAGCGGCACGTGGACGGGACAGCACCTTATTGGCTGGGGCTGCCCAGTTGGGACCGGCGGTAGCTGTCCAATGAAGTGCGAAGACTTCTCCCACTGTCGAGAGGAAGCCCCATGTACCCCGTTCTTACGTCCATCTAGCGGGGTTTTTTGACCGGTAAACTGCCCCTCACCGTGTATATTTACGAGAGTGACCTCTCCAGGGTCGGATGTGGATAGTCGAAGGAAGCCAGGAGGTGCCCAAACAACTGGCTTTGTGGTACTGAGCTTCATCTAACCTCGACACTTATTTTTTAGGCATGATTGGATCTCCGGCTGTGAAAAGCCATCCTGTGCATCTCTCAGGGTCATTTAGGTACGCAAGCCATCACACCACATCAAGTTGCAGTCTCGTCGTGATGGTGATATTGCTGCAAGATTGGATTCCAGAAGGGCTCCTTTAAAGATAATCACTTTAAAGAATTTTGTTCTCGTGTCATTTTAATACATAGGTTTTTGAAATGCATACCTGTGTTATGTTTATTTCCAAAAGTATCTAAACCACCGCTACTGGTTCCATCCATATAGGTCCAAAAGCTTGGTCTGGCTCTGCGCTCACTTGGGGTCTCGAAGGGCGATCGCGTGGCTATCTACATGCCGATGGTTCCTCAGCTCATCATTTCTATGCTGGCTTGTGCTCGCATTGGTGCCGTGCACTCAGTTGTGTTCGGTGGATTTTCTTCTCCCGCCCTGGCTGATCGCATAATCGATGCAGAGTGAGTTTCTGATTGAATCCTTGGGGATAAAGATCTGCCTCAACCTAATTGACGTGTCGCGTGAGTAACTGTCACCGCGTTATAGTTTTTATACTAATAATCATCAACTTTTTACATGTGGTTTATCTTGGGGTGTAATGTATGACTAGGCCGGATAAATCGTTCGGTAGTGGACCATCACTGTTGAGGGAGGTTATTTCATACAGCTTGTCTTTCGGTAGTTAAATGTTTTTATTCAGGGAATAATTCATACGAAGCCCAATTTTTTAATTTGTTTATTACACGCCTTAATGTGATGAACAGCAGAAGGGGCGAACCCCATAGTCACGAGGACCTGCTGTTCAGTGGTGGAAAACGGTGACATAAGCCCCGGGACTTGGAGTGGCGAACCATATAAGGCCCCCGATAGGTTAGGCGTGGTATTGAACCGGACGACAGCAGAGCAGCCTACCACTTAATTGAACTGCGCAGTTCGTAGCTTTTATCCGGTCGTGTCTCTTAATACTTCCGATTGATACTAGGATATAATAGTGTTCGTCGGTTGATCAGTTGCCCGTTGCTCAAGTGGGTAGCATGCTTCTGTGCTGCTTGAGAAGTTCAAAGTTCGACTCTCAGGTGGGTCAGTTGCAGTTTTTTTCCATCGCCATCATTACTCATGCACTTCATTCGGCGCTTTTGGTTGCTTTCTTTTGGGTGCACATTTTGATAAAGGACTAGAGGGAAGATTGAAATTTTGAAAACAGTGTCAAGGTGAAAATAAACAATTCACTTAGACTGAGATTGCTAGGAAATAGAGTGGATGCACCATCGTCACTGTTTACGACACAGCCACATCACTCACCGTTTCCAACCCTCGGCTACGCTGATCCCGGGTTCTCCGTCCAGGAAGCCTAAAGCGGCTTATGTGAACATGTTTCGTGATCAGGGTTTATATAGCTTCATGCCAGTTCCTAGTGCGACGACCTTTTACTTTTCCACTCAACATCTGTCTCGATAAACATCGTGCGCTGTGGCAACCTACTTTGTGACATGCGTAACACTTGCTGCAACCAACTAATGTATGAGTCAATGTTTTTGCATTCTTGGCAATACCCGACAATAGTAAATGAACTGTACACTGCTTCCCAGATTTTCAGTTCAAGTTTCGTCGCGCTACGCGTAATTTTTTGACCCCACTTGGTGTGTGGTTACTGGTGATAGCCCGTACATATCTGTGACCCAAAGGGCTACACAGGATGACTTTTGTTGAGTGAAAGATCTAATCATACCTGGAAGGTCAGAGGGTAGAGGTCAGATGGAGTAATGGCCCTCTCGTCGGACGGCTACGTGGTGTTCTAGCAACAAACTTTGCCAATGGGGTGCGTCCGTTGTTCGTCTAAGACATTGGATCTCTAAGGAGTCATCAATCCCGATAGAACACAAGTGAAAGATCCCAATCTGCCAGGATCAACATAGAAACCGGCGCCGTCAGCAGCTACAGCTCAAGAAAAGCCCTATGAAAGATTGCGAAAACTGGTTAGCTAAAGTAGCCAGTGAATTGGAAGTAGTTTCTGCATCAGGGAATAGTCAAACGTTTTTTCACCTGATACGCAACGCCGGAGGTCGTTACATACCGTTCAGTGAAACCATTTGCGATATAATTGGACAGAGTATCCCCGATAAGGACAACCACTTGACGACCACTTGGCAACAAGGCGTGAAGAAATGCACAGAGCGATTCAGCAGAGTAGGGGTCTCCTGTCTACCAGTTTGGGGTCCAAAAGAAATTGTAGCAGGTTGTTCGGAGACGCTGAAGGATATGGCTTCTAACTAAGAGTACTTGAAAAGGTATGTATGCACAGTTAGATTGTGTACTCTGTGTTGATCATAGAGGTTCACTTTCTTTGCCTCCCTCCAAGTAGGTCCAAACCTTATCCATCTTGTTCTTCCTCGCTTACTTTGTATACAATATGAACTTGGCAGCGATCAGCGAATTTAATTTTTTGTATCTCGCTGTACAGAGATGATGAAAAGTTCCAGTTCTTTAACACTGGAGGTCCCATAAGGTAGTCCGCTGTCAGTAGAATAACAATTCGTTCAAAACAGTACTCAAATATCCCGGCGTTGCGATAGGGGTTCTTTTCTACCGCTCTATTTAGGTACAGATTTTGAGTCACGTTTTATTGAGCAACTGTGTTCGATAATAATGCATAAATTCTGTCCATCTGTCTGCGGGTGGTAGTTTAATTTATGCTCTGGTGTTCTCGGTAGATTGTTCTTCATCCCTATCCCACTAATGAATGCCCATATAATATCGACGTTATTTTCCATGATGTTTAATATATTTTATGAGAGGCTATCTGAACGGTGGCTCGCGTTTGCCAGCATTCACACTCCCTTTTATCTCTCCACTGTTCATTTTAGCTGCAAGGTGTTAATCACATGTGACGGTGCTTGGCGTGGTGCGAAATTAGTGGATCTGTACTCGAACGCGGCCGCTGCTCTGCAGTTATGTCAGGATCGGGGTCACACTGTGTCTAAGTGTGTCTTATTACGTCATGTCACGATTCCGCCTCATTGTCCCAACGCATCGGATGAACTGATGGACACAAAGGAACGAACAGGCGTTCGCCCAGCTAAAAGGCATGTCTTTCTATCCATTTTGTTTGTTCTCTGTTGCCGGATCACAACATGAATCGCTCATCGTTTTGATACACACCTTTTTCAAANTGTTCCTCATAGGAAACGGAAAACGAACGCCACGGCTTTCGGTTCGCTACGATGTCTTCCACTGTCTCTAGCGAACCATTACGAAACCTGGAAGTCAAGAGATAAATATTAAAAGCACATTCTGGCGATACGACTGCGCTGTTTGGTGCAGGTTTCGTAACTCTCTGATTTCCTACCCCTGGAATGAGTGTCGCTTCACCGCCGATGTTTCCATCTCGGCTTCGAAATTGTCCAAATTTCTTTTGCAAGCCATGCACCTATTTATTCCTTGTTTCGCTAAGCTCAACTGGCCTCCTGCGGGATGGTTGTTCCACTGTTCGCAAAGAGAAATCACCGCCGCCGCTGGCGTCGCTCACCTTCCCCCCGTTCACGTCGCTAGTGCTTGCAAGCATGCAACAACTGTGCAATCAATAAACGGAAGTCTAAGGAGCACTTTGTTGAGCGCAAAGCAGCACAGCTACCGCCTCTTCGGGAAGCGGGACTTCCTGGTCACCTGCTAAGGCAGTTTCCCTTAACTTCTGTTCTTCTAACTTTCCATCCATCAGTAAACCATCTGGCTACTTATTGTCCGACCCACTTAAAAAAGTCGAAGTGTTTGTCTCGCATTTTCCTTCCAGTTCAACCCTATTCTAGTCACTCATCCAACCCTCTACATACCTTACAGCAAACCATCTTTTCACATCACTCATTCCCACCAGAAAGATACGTCAGCCTTCTCTATCACTGAACCTACATTAGCCACCTGGATCCGACGGGATTCTTCCCACCGTCCTCAAAATATGCACCCCTCTTCTACGTCGCTTATTCTTTCTGTCCCTCAGTTCCGGGGTATTCCCAACTTCATGGAAAACATCAGAAATACTTCCCATCCCAAAACGCGGCGCCCGCTCAGACCCAATCGCCTACCGCCCCATCTCTCACACATCAGTTATTTCGAAGGTTATGAAATCAGTCATTGCTGATCAACTCCGCCGCCACCTGGAGAGATGCTTAGCGACCGTCAGTACGGTTTCCGATCCAATCGATCTAAAGATGATCTTCTGGTGCTCATTTCGCATACATGGTCAGTGATACTCGACAACCACAGAGAAACCCACATGATGTCATTGGATATATCGAAAGCTTGTGATCATTTGACACGCAGGTCTGCCGGCTTAACTATCCAAGTTTGGCTTTCTTTCGGAACTTGTCCTGGACAGCTAGAAATCTGAAGGACTGCAGCATCTCCGTTCGAGTAGATGGAACCATGTCTCGTTCCGTGCCTGCGAATGCTGGTGTTCCTCAAGGTTCTGTGCTTTCCCCTTCCCTTTTCTGACGCTTATTGATGACCTTTTTGAACTTCAAGTCCTATTCACACATTTGCCGATGGTACTACCCTACACTCTTCTTCGTCTTATTCCTCTTCACGCATCACCAACTCCAGCGTTGACAATGACGGCTCCTCTCTCAGTTTCTCCCTAAATTCGGATCTGGGCCTAATTTCTGCTTGGGGCTAAGGCAACCGTGTCTTTAATACCGTCTTTAATGCCAGTAAAACTTCCCTCATGTCAGTTCCTTTTAAGCACGCATCTTTCTCCCTTTCTTTAAATTTTAACAATCTCCATTCCACAGATTCATGAAACCTATTGAAACTTTCATTTTCTTCACTCTAATGATCGCCATATATTTATCTGCTATTCTCCCGCACTGCGCGCAAAATCGGTTTCCTCTACCTCACCAGACGTTTCTTCACCTCCTTTCGCTCTAAGAAGTTCAGATTCGCCGTACACTTGAGTACTGCAGTTACGTATGGGTGGGGGGTTTGCTTCGTTCACATCTCTGTCTCTTCTTGATCGGGTTCAAGACCATTTGTCTCATCACTGACCCGTCCCAAACATCTAAATTGCAATCACTTGCTCACCGTCGAGCAATCGGTTAGTGAACCTTATGCTATCGATACTATTTCGCATTTTCCTTCAATGGACTTGCCGCTTCTGTTCCTCTCCCACTTATTCTTTCTCGTACACCCCGCAGATGGGCGGATATGCACTCATTTCAGGTGACCATCCCGAGGTATCGCATTCCTAATTTTCAAGCATCTTTTCCCCCAAGAACAGCACAACTGTGAAATTCTCCCCCTTTCAGCCTTCCCTTCAAATTACAAGATCCTTACCTTTGAACGCTCGACATATATATCGCCCATTTTTTTCAAACGCGTCGAGTCAAGCCCCAGTGGCTTGCCATCAGGTCTAGATAATTTCCTCGCTCTATGCCATTTTTGGTCATTTCGGCGAACTAGGCAACTGTCCGGTCGATAATGAATACTTTAGAATCGTACGTTAGAAACTTTTCCGTTTCTCATCTTTTTTACCTCTTGATTTATCGACATCTGTCTCATTTTTAGCAACCGTGATGTCTGCATTTTCCTACTTCCTTTCTGGTTATCTTTTGGCTAACCGTATGGTCATTTCGTGACTGAGAAAACAGGACTAGATAATAAGTCGACAAGGTGTTACGAAGGCATGGGACATGAAGGAATTATTCTGTGCTCATCCAATTTCAATCTAGGGCATACGGTTTGTTTGCCCATGACTCTGTGTCTACCTGGATGAATATCGCAGGCCAATGATCGGTATCGAAGAACCAATCCAAGAACAGTAATGCATTTGCTTTGATAGCGAATAAGCATCTTCGAGTCCATCTTTTGACAACTCCTGCATCAGGGGGACCAGCAGTATTTGATGCAGTCGGTGAAGATAACTAATGGGATTTCTATCACAGTGTTAATGTGAGGTAAACCATTTGTCTACCTCAGTGCTTAGCGTGTTGTCTACTTGACCATCATGTCGAACCATTCACGGTTAGACAGTACTTAGTTCCTAATATGAAACCCTGGCCTAAATCTTTCTTCGTCTCTTCCGTTCAGCCTTACTGTTCGAATCTCCGAGGGCCGTGATATTTGGTGGCACGATTTGATGGCACAATTCCCGGACGACTGTGAATGTCCGATTGAATGGATGAACGCGGAGGACCCATTGTTTATCCTGTACACGAGTGGGAGCACCGGTCGTCCGAAAGGTATTTTGCACACGATCGGTGGCTACATGGTCTATGCGGCTACAACATTCTACCATACGTTCCATTATGAAGATGACGATGTTTATTGGTGTACTGCCGATGCTGGTTGGATTACTGGTAAGTAACGGGTTAAATTGATCCCATCCACCGTCAAAGCTAGAATGTTTGAGGCTCTTACCAATGCATGGTAATTTATTGTTTTCATCTGATTTTGAAATCCACGGTTTGTGTACTCCATCCATGATGAATGTTGCTACATCGGTTTTTCTCTGATCAAGCTCTGTCGCAACTCGGTTTAATATTCTCACACATCTTATTGAAGTCCTGCAAGATTCTACACACGCGTATCACTGGTGGATTGTATACAGTTGGAACAAACCACGGGCTGGACACGGGAGGCATTGCCGCGTGTGAGGTGTTTTAGATATTTTTCGAATGTGTATGAGAAGTGTTCACCTACTAGACACGAACGGGATTCACAAAATGCCTTTTTTACGTGGAACTATTATTAGGTGAATCAGGTGCCACTTGTGCAGAATGAGATGTTATCATCTCACTCGTGTTTGAGTCCAGCCTGTGGGAAAAATCACCATACAACGGTCTATGTAATGAAGAGATCCCACCGTCACTCGTTCATGGATGGAATGCTTCTAGGTTGTCCAGGTCACATCGAATCAATTGCCTTGGCAGATTCACAAATGGAACCGTCAGGTAGCTAGAACCTTACTCGTAAGACAATGGGGCGGTGAGTGAAAACCACAATCGAGTGGGGGCCGGCGTTCAACTAATGAAGTTCTGGTCCTCTACTGTGATGAACACAGTATAACATTCATTGCAGACTCACACTTGGCGGCATGATAAATGGTAAATTTGATTAGGGGTTCAGCTTTTAATAGTGAATCTTTCACCTCTTCTTCCGGTGAGCTGCTGAGAACATTACAAGTCCCCAAACGTACTACTGTTGTACTGCCTTCTGGGATAGGCATGATGTCAAGATACATACTGCTGGTGGAATGAGAGAATTGGGTGATTAAGATATCAAATGAACAGTTTTGTAATGGCAATTTGTTTGCACTGTCCACTTTTCACATGATTGAGGAAATCCTGTGATTAGATGCACATTCCTCAGTATTGTCAAATACCGATATTAGAACGGAAATGTCAACTGCCGATGTTAATTGGAGTTACCGCCCTCCTCACCTGATTAACTGCGTTGTCCTAAAACCATTGCCCTTAGAAATCTTGTCAAAATTCACCCATCGATGAGACAAGAACTATTGATGTTGGAGGAGCAATGTAATTGTCCCATCTGAGGTGGTCATCAAGTGGTACGCCGGGTCTAGGCAACACGGTGATTCAGGACAAGAATTTTGTTGTCCAGTTTTTACGAAATTGTTCGTATACCCATATGACCTAATCTTTAGAATGAAAGGATTATCGCAGGAGATTTCTTTTCAGACGAATTGGGTTGAGCTGATAAATGAGGATATACTGTTTATGACAAAAGGAACGTGATTCATAGCTAGAAAGGTTAGCACCAGATTATAATGACCCGATCACACGAGGGTGTTTAAATGACGAAACATCTCAACAGCATCCACGTGCATAGCTCTTTTTCATACTGAAATTCGTATGCTTACGTCACCATCTGGCATATGACTTTTTTGCGTCAGTGATCGGCTACTTCGAGGTTGCACTTCTGTCTGGTACATACTGATCCATAACTTTTAGACCATGGGTTTTAATTCTACCACCACCACCACCACCACCCTTCCTCATCGTCTCTGTATCTTCCCCAGGCAGATTTTGATTGGTCTCACCCTCCTCCTGAAATTTCAGTGTACGTATCCATAATAAACGAATAAAAAGACAGTAAAATGTATCACATCATTCATTAGTGGACGCTAGTGGCTTCACCAGCCGAAAGCAATGTGAAATCGTGGTTGCGACCATAGTAGTGAGAGATTGATCTGTATTCGCATTCGAGCAGATGTGCACCGATCAGTCAGAGTTACTCTCTCCCGGCGTTGCAAGAGTTGTCCTATGTAAAACAAAAATGAAAGGTCGGGGTTGATAACTGAGTTCAAGGTAATAATGAAGTTCTAGGAAAGGTCTCATTGGGATTCAAATCAGAAACACCTCTTCTATGTTGTGCCGGTAATCTTCATACGTTCATTTTTACTCTTTGTGTTCCACGCATCGTGGTTATCGTGATAACAAACTGCACATCAGTATCTTTTCTCCGTAAGGCTCAAAAAGCCCCCGAAAGAGTGGGTCACGGTTGGTCCCTCTTCCCTTCCATCTCGCGAGATGCCCCCACACGACCAAGCGTCTCAAACAGCATCTGCTAAGGAAGCCCTGCTCACTGCCTCCTCATGGCAGAGATGTTTTCCCGTCAAAGTGAGAGGAGGAAAAGCCGAAATCCTGGTCGGTCAACCGCTGGCAGTTCACCTAGNCACCTAGGGAAGTCAGCTAAAACCTCTGATTCAAAACCCACCAAAATAAGGTGCACGAACTATACACACATGCACACGCACACACTTCTGGAGGTGAATTATCAACGGAGTTCATTCATCGCGATTGTACGGAATGTAACTTTTAACTGTTTCAGGAGGCAAAGGAATGCAATTCAATCTGCGTGAGCCTGATTGATTGTAACGGTTATTACTTGTCAGCTATTTTGACCCACTGAAACCTAGGTTTGTTCAGCAGCTGGACTTGACATGTTTGGTACTCAACATGATCATTTTGATGATGTAGTCCTTTCATTCATGAGTTGCTTGTTGCTTTGTCTCAGCAATGCTTCCATCATCGGCTCAATTGTATCCATAATATACCCTAGGACATTCGTATGTGGTCTATGGACCGATGGTGAACGGTGCAACAAGTGTGATTTTTGAGGGGATTCCCACGTGGCCAGATATGGGACGTTGTTGGGCCATTATCGATCGGTATCAAGTGACCAAATTCTACACTGCTCCTACTGCAATCCGCACTCTGATGGCAGCCGGGGACTCATTCGTTACGGCTTACAAACGAACCAGTCTTAAAGTAGGTTGCATTGGATTAATTCTTTGTTGTACTATTTTGTTGTGAATTTGAACCTAGCTTTGTCCCCTGATCACCAACGCTTTTTTGCTATGAAATAACGTTAGAGAAGTGGTCATCTCGCTTGCTGACAGATATTCGGCTATTTGTTTCCAACGGGTTTCTTTATTCAATGTCTTTTTCTGAACCAGTGCTCCCGAAACGTGTTGGTTTCCTTATATTTGAGACCGCTTCACAGAAGATAAAACTAGATATTGACCTTCGTAGAGTTTTTCTGATAAACACATGTAGTCACGAAGCATGACTTATCTTTCCTTATAACTTACGAAAATAAAGAGTGTTACAAATGATGATTGTATTGTATTGTATTTGTAACTTTTGTAAGCATATATGCTTACATTTCAGTTAAAAATGTACATTGTTCGTCGCGCAGAATGAAATAAAAACAATAAAAACAAAAGGTAAACAAGGTCGGTGATATACGTATCATGTACAAAGCATTTGACGTAGTTCATTTGAGACCTGTTCCTTTTTGGTGAGTAGTCGGGCCAAGTAGGGTACAGGGGAATTTTTACAAATGTTAGTGCGAGAGAGTAGCTGTCGAAATAAGGAGCGTGTGGACGGATGGGAACGACAAGGCGATAGATCAGGGTGTAATGGATGAGGAGGGTCGTCCAGAATCTTGTGAGCAAATTTAAAACAAGAGTTGATGTGACTATCAATGA
>UZAN01057855.1:0-12483 GCA_900618425.1 Echinostoma caproni
GGTTCGGGTACATTTGTGCAGATAATTGTCAAACCGGTGCTGCTTCCACCTTTTTTACCCCAAACGGCGCAACAAAAATAAAAGCTTCAACGAGGTGGGGGTTTCATGGTTTGCTGTCAGCCAAAATATTTGACACATCTCAAACTATTTTTATGATAGAAACGTACGCCTATCAGAGTGATTGAACGGTGAGTCTCATGCAACAGGCTTTCATGCAGGACTGAATGGTTCTAATGTGAACATATAGATGCACGCAAACGGGCAAAACAGAAACAAGCGACCACAAAAATACGGGGTCCAGCCAGGAGCAAGCAGCACGCATCAGTTGCGCTATCTTGTTCGGGCGATCACTTACAACGATCGGAAAGAAGTCCACACCGAATAAATGGTGCATTTGTGCTAATTTCAGATACTGCAACTCGGCTTTATCGCTGATATGAATGAATGGACGGGGATAGATGAATACGTGTTCCAATGGTAAGAACAATCGAGGCGAGCCAATCAGCGCACATGTGAGAAACTGGGTAAATGAAATCATTGTATATAGGGTGTAGTGAATGGTGTGGTGTAGAAAGCGAGGGCGGGAGATTGATAGAACACCTATGAGCCTCAAAAAAACGAGATATACCCAAATATAATCACTAACGAAAGATGGGAAGGAAAGATGACCCGAGAACCGAATTATGGCTTGAAAAAAAAACTACGTTCACGAAGCACATCTAAAAGCACCAAATATGGTCCTGAAAAGAGAAGCGCTCTAGTGGTTATAGATTTTAAAGTCTCTCGAGACACAAACGGATTAATCAAAGTGCAATGAAATTAAAGCACTTCTGGGATTACCATTATTGTCATTTTCACCAAGGCTAATGGAAAAAAATCTTCGGTTCATGAGAGAAATAGCTTACCGATTGATTCCTTTATACGATTTATAGCACTCGCGCAATTTTTGGGCGAGAACCTGATTGGTTTGGACATGTTGTACCAGTTGCACCGGGATTAGACGCAGCAAACGCGTGGGAAGAAAATTCGGATCATCTTTGTCGTCCAGTTCATCTTCACACAGATCTCCGTACTCCGCCTGGGACAAAAAGTGGAGCGCAAGTGGGACAACGCTAATGCACAGAACTGTTCATTCAATCCGATACGGTTATGCTATTTTATTCTGGTATATGCAATGCATCAGATTGGGGAGCATCAAGTTTAACCCGACAGATGCAGACTTTTCGCTTGGTCATCACACGCGCAATAATGTCAATGAATGGCATCGCCTTCACCCCCAACAAATTAAATCATTGAAGCTACTGAATGCGAGTAATTTCTTCAACAGAGAGATGATCCTCCAGCAAATCGAATCACCTCAGGGAACCCGCAATATACTTCGGTTTTCACTGTTCTCGTAACTTCTATTTAACTTTCTGCTGTGAATCATACTGTTTGAAGAGCCGTGTCACGAAGCTAAATTAGGAGTAAACCCCACATGACTTACTATTCGGCTACGAGAACTGAAGCCTGAAGTCCATTATCTTGAAAGAGCGAACCCTACAGGGTTCTAACAGGACAAGCACGTTATTAAGCAGGGGATTGGGGAGCTTACAACCATCAAAACTTGGTGAGGATAGCAGGATTATAACCTTGAGCCTTATGGCCCAAAGCACATCGATGATTTTAACTGGGACCAGTGAACCAAAAGCACTAGCTGAGGTGTATCGCAGGAAAAGGAAGGAGGGGTTTTTGCAGAACCTTCCAAGTGAACACTTTGAAAGGAACAAACTCCTGTGATATCAGTTGGTAACGAATACAACTGACGATCAACCTATACGTGCAAAGCGCCTAAGCATTTTAAAACTAAGAAAAAATTCCTGCCCTATGCAATCAGGTATGTCAAAATTGAATGAATGAGCATTTGGGAGAATTCAAATGATTATTCCCTTGGGTAAAAGCAACCTCTAAGATCATCAATTACTTCAATATTCCATCTGACAACTAGCAAAAGCACAGACCTGAGAAACTATAGCTCCTACTTTAGATCACTCAATTGTCCCGAACGACGCGAAAGAATAATGGCTGTTGGAACTGAATCATGTAGAATAAATCCCATTGCATAATGTTTAACTCAAAATTGGTCAGGATTTTCCGTTTGGAGCTCGTCAAACCCCTGTAGTTCCAATGACAGCAAACGCTCGTATCGATAAACATAAAGTTCGTTAACGAGAATTAAATTTTGGGGTTATGTGTAGTGCAGACAAACAAACTTCTACCCACAAATTTATTGGACACAGTGCAATCGATAAGAAATACGCCTACCGATCTACATCAATTGGTTTTATCGAAGACCGGGTTCACCCATTTGTGTCCTACATCTTACCCAACACAAAGCGGATGTGCAGTAACGACATTAGGAGCATTGTCCTAGCGTTACCACAGCACCCAAGGGTTGCATGGTTCCAGTGATGCTCTCCCACTTTCCTCCCACGCCCAGACAACGGATCGACGGCAACAGAAAATAAAATATTAAATTCTGCGGCCTGTAAAATAAACAGTGAAGAGAACCATGCTTACGATGACACACGGTGCGGATAACAGGTTAGTACCTATTGCTGTCGTCGATTGGCTATACAAATAAGGATCCGGTCACGTGTGATCAGTACAGTTTTTCCCATTACATAGACACAATGAACAAGCGTATATCCAAAGCGAGACAAAAAAGACAAACAGAGCTGGGGAATGAATGGGATAAACGGTGGTTTTCTGGCCATCAGATGCGGTGTTTGGGAGTCGGTACCTATTGTCGTCCGACGGAGGAGGCATAAAGTCGAATTCATGTTTTCAGAAGTGTTGAAAGATTAAATTCATATTTATTTGTCACATTAGAACTAGCAACGGAAAGGCCTTCACCGTTTGGTCTAAAACATGCATTGTTATTACACTTCCCATTTCCCTGAGTCCGAACGGTGAATCAAACTGATAATGATACAATTATCTTTATAAAAAAAGAAATCCACTGAATATTCCTATTGTGACATTGACACAACAACACGAGTGGCAAACAAGCTCGTTTTGGAAAATTTATGTTAGCTAATACAGTCACGTATATGACGTAAAGAGATGTGTAAGAAATAATAATAGAATGAATGTGCATTGATTGGATGATATTGACGTGATGATAAGATTGGGAAAGACGTTGTTTATTCGGGGTTTAAAATAGAAAACAAAGAATCAAAGAACGACATACAGGGAAGAGAGATAGAACGAGATGAGTGAGGCCACATACTTAGGGTTTTGGTAAGAGAGTGATGAGAAGGGTCATCGATGAATTGGCGTTTTGTGTACTGCTCATGTGGATTTGCTGCAGGATGATCAACTAACTGTTCCAGTTGGGCACTTGGTAAGATAAACATTTAAAAAAGGGAATGTGCTGTCCATTTATATTTCCGGTGTAAAATTGAGCGCGACGTGAGCTCGGTTAAACTTACTGGCCAGTGTGTCTATAGGTGTATATCATTAGGTAATACGAAAATATCGTCAACGACAATAGAACGGCAAGCTTTCTATGGCATCCGAGACAAGCTGAACAGAGAATTTAGCTTACCAGCTGTTCTGCTCTTCATGATAACTGAAGGGAGCCTAAAACTTGTCTTGCTCGAAAGTGCACAACAAAACAATCGCGATTCGCGCTAGTGGTGAAAAGAGAAAACCTTTCGGACCCAAGTGAAGAAGGCATTCAACCGTAGCATATCAGTAACGGTGAATACCAGTTATGTAACCCCTAGATGGCGAGAACTTAATGGTATGGCTGAAGAGAGAATCGGAGCAAGTAGAAACGTACCTGGGCTGCCAACGAGGCCAGAACAATTGCCACATCCAAACTGGGACAGAGATCACCTGAGTATTTTTAATGGGGTTGAGAGAGATCGCATTTAGGCAAAAGTAGTCTTCACTGCAAGAGTACAAATTGAAGTTTAGGCAAATACAAATATAAAATGCAGATACAAGTGGCGTATAAACATTGTCCAGTGCTAACTAGAGCAGTATGGGGTTTGGAGTCATCACAATCATACACAAGACAGTAACCAATCCCTGGAATTAACTCGTCCTTAATCGCAATTTTATATTCTCTAGGTTGCAACTTCACTACGAGAAATACTTGCTTGATCTCCATGTAAAACGGAATAAGAAATACCCTATCTGCAGCAAAAAATAACAAGCAGTTGTGAATTATATAAGAAAATCGAATCTACCCCGGTTTGCTCACTGTACGATGAGTAACGGAATCTGCAAGAGGCTTGATCTGATAGTAAGCTTCGGTTGGAGTTAGCAGATTGACCAGCTTTTTCTGAGGAAGACACCTGTGTGAAATGGCTGGTAGATTCGTACACAAACACACCACACAATGGGACGGTGTATACACACAACTGGTTATTTCTAATGAAAGTGAGAATAAAGTTTTTCCCCCTCCCAGGTGTACTTTTAACAGTAAGCAGCGAAAATTGTGCGAGAGGACTGAGTCACGATGAAACACATGTATTCCACACCACTATAGATAAGATAGATTTGAGGACAGGAAAAGAAAACGCCTTATCCGCATGCCAACCGATTTAAGTGAGGAAACCATACGACCACAAGAGAGCAGTTCAACTTACAGGAAAAGGTTCCATTGAGATCTGTTTCATTCCGATTTAGAATTGTCGCTTTGACGCTCAAATAGAATAAATGACGAGTGGTCGCTTGGATCAGTTCTTGCTCAATGTCCTCGGGGAAGAACTTGGTGTGAAAAAAGAAACATAACTGCTTCTGAACCGCATTGGCACGTTGCGAAACAATCTGAACGAGACGAAACCAACCAACGGTGAGGAAGAGTTTTCAAAACTTACTTTTTTATCTAGTTTTAACCACTGTGATAACCGCATCCGTCCGTTTGGTAACACGCTATAACTTTGCAAGCCAAAATACCATGTCTCCCGTAAACCGATAGTACTGCACACTAGGTCAAACAGATACTTTCCAGTGCTTTTAGGCTGTAAGCAAACGGGAGCATAAATATTGGAAGAGAAGAAAAACACCTACCGATATATTGAACTCCAATTCAGATTCGTGAGAAGTTACTTTGATTCGCAAAAGCTTCTTCGTGGGTCCCTTGTTCCACTTCATATAGATGGACGCCAAACGGACCACAATCAGAAGTAACTGGCTGCAAAGTACCTGTGGATATATCATCAAGATAACAACAGATAAGGATGGGGAAAAATTACTTAATAACTTTGTAAAGCGAACAAAGTTGATAAACTAAGATGTAGTGATCGCTGCAAAGCAAACAGTACACTTAAATTAGGAATGAACACGCAACGCGGAAACTAGTGAGCAGGAGAAAAGACTTGAGGGAGTATATACCGGCAAACAGATGAATCTTGTCTCTTTCTTTTTTCGGGTTTCATTGTCTTCAATCAACCGATTGCAGCAGCGTTTGAAAATTAGACAGGAAGAATATAGTGATACTAATCTTTCATTCGGCGGGGTAAAATACCTGTGAACAGCTTAGGCACAGTCTTAATCAAACTAAATCCTCCATAGTTTTCACAGGAGATCGGTAAAATGACCGATTCACACCTTGCAGCTGTAACCTTTTCAGTTTCCCATATTAAACCCAGGAGTTGGATCAACTCCAAGATTAACACTAAAACTTCATCCCTAGAAGCCGATGGTGAAAACCCAACGGTCCGAGGGCCATAATCCTTTTGAGATAAATTATTTACTGAGTGAACCCCACTTCAACAAGTGTACTGATGTCTACTGGCAGTAGTTGCCCAGTTGAGATGAGGGTCTACAGATCTAATGTCAATGAAGGCCAGTCGAATTAAGCTCAATAATGCGTTACTTTTGGGATTCTTCATTACCCCCATTACACCTACTTTCCGTTGGGTCGGTACTCTTGATTAAAAATAATATATTGTGACTTACCCATGACTGCTGTCTCCTCTATCTCCTTACAGTAAATCATTCACCACTAATCGCAAACACTCTTCAGACCCTGGTTAAGCTTTTCTGTAAAGCATTGTAAAGATTGCATTCTGTGTCGCATTGGGCATCTGGAGGAATGGCTCTGCGGGTGCCCAGTAAAACAGTCGTGATCTGGAAGATCCATCGTTTATATTTAGATTTTGTGATAGAACCCATCCTTGGTTTAATGGAAATTCAGCTAGCTATGACTAGCTTCCCCTGTTTATTGAGTCCTTCGATAGGTGGTTGAACTATTAGGCGATGAGAGAGCTCCACTTCAAGGGCCTAATTGCAGTTATCGCCTATATAGTATCCTGGGTGTCCAATGTCGATGGTTTCCTTGTGGCTATTTATTATATGTAGACAGAATCTGGGTAGTAGCAAAGCATGATATGTATCTACGTGCCTCGATCAGTGAAAACAGCAGCGATAAATTGATACCCTCCAGCGGTAGCTGATGCCAATACCGGTAATTGCAGTTCGTCGCTGAAAAGAGTTAGGGGTTGTTCATGCAAGATGGTGTCGTTTCTAGTGTTGAAAGTCGGTAACAGACAGGAACAATCGTAGGCTTAGGCAAAGTGGAATTTGACTATCTTCCTTTTACTGTCGAGTGCCTAAATGTTTGCCTACAGACTTTGAAGCCTCGTCAACCTCTCAATCTGAGGGCCTTTACCCTGATGATTCTGGTGCAGATGTATTAACAAGCATGTCTTGCACGTACAATGAAGTCTTCAGAAAGTGATGTCTGTTGCGTATCAGAGACAAATTTAGGATCCTAGTATTATAAGCCACCTGAGTACGCCGGGTCTGTCCTTGAGGTAATTCTTTTGTAAATCCGGAGACGATGAAACCCGCTCACTTGGTCAGCGTGGTGTAGGAATCGTACTAAACAACAAACCTGAAAACCAACTTTCGACACAGCTCTGGTCGGACGGCTACATGGTGTTCGAGTTCAACGGAAAAGTTGACCCACATTTAACACTTAATTGTGAGCTACCGTTGGTGTGGTTTGGTACAAAATTACAGCTCCTATTAGACCACCTGCGATGAGTCGGACCAAGCACCAGTTTTGGTGCGCTTCACTCTTGGACTCATCGGTCATGGGCAGAAATCAACTCATCAATTAGGTTACCATCTGCGCGACCCATCTATCTGCGCACGTTATGAGAAGCCGGGTCAGGAGGTAGGAGGACCGCAACATGGTGGAGTAGGCCAATGGTGGAATCAAATTAGATTTGCGTTTAAGTCAGCAGTCCGAAGTTCGCCGAAGACACCGAATCTCTCAGGAGTCAGTAACCTTGATGGATCAGAACCGAAACATCTGCAGAATGGATCAACCATGCCTATTGTCACACTGTTTGCAAAAGAAATCAGTGTTCCGCCGCTGGCGTCGGACACCTTCTCTATGCTTCTGCCGATGGTACTTGTGAGCACGTAACAAATGTACAACCATCATAAAAGCTAAGGAGCACTTTGTTGAGCGCAAAGCAACACAAGTGGTGACCGCTCCTTCTAGAAGCCGAGTGTTCTGGTCACCCGCTAGGCAGTCTCCCGTAGATTCTGTTCCACTAACTTCCCACTCATTGTTAAGACATCTGGTGGCTTGGTATCCGACCCGTTGGAAAAAGTACAAGTGTTTGCTTCCTATTTTGCTTCCAGTTCTACCCTTCTCAAATCACCCATCCAACCCTTCACACACCATAAGGCAAACCATCTTTTCACATCACTCGGTTCCACGACGAGACTGCACCTTGACGTGATGTGATGGCTTGTGCATCTCTATGACCCAACGAGCTACACAGGATGGCTTTATAAAGCCAGGAGATCCAAGCATGCGTGGAAGGTCAATGGGTAGAGGTCAAACAAAGTCCAGTCTCCTGGTCCTCCAGGTTAGGGGTTCGACTGGAATTTGCGTTTCAGTCGGTAAAACATGTTGGAGGAATAATTGATCCAAGTTAATGGGCCTTCAATCCGCCTTAACCGCTGCCTTGCGGTTAGGTTCTTGTCAGAACTAAAGGCTTCGGTTAAAAACCCTAGTTGTTCTCCTGCTTAGTGGCTGGACACCCGTCCATAAAGCTCCAATGAACACAAACAAAAAATAATTTCATACTGCATCCGTCATCGCGCAGGATAATCAGGACCGCGCTACCCATTGCATCGAGCGGAGTGGGTAGTGATAAGTGGGCTACTGCTCAGACATCCTAACCTTTGTTTAACTCTGTCTTCCGTACCCAACCCTATCCCTTTACTCCTTCTTCCGAACCGTAATATTTCCTCAGACAACTTGTTCGTCACTCGCCAAACGTCTTTGCAAAATACCACTGTAAGTTATGTACCACAAAGAAATTGCAGATTCTAAAGCCTCGTCAATCACTGAATCTGGGGGTCTTCAACGTGAGGAACCTGATGCAGATAGGTCAACAAGCTTTTCTGGCGCGTACAATGGAATCCTTAGTGAACGATATTTGCTGCGTATCGGAGACTCAAATCCAGGATTCTACTATTATAAGCCACTTGAGCGCTCCAGATTTCTCCTCGAGGTACGTTCTTCGCACATCAGGCGACGATGAAGCCCGCTCAGTAGGTCAGTGCGGGGTAGGAATTGTACGCAGTAATAGGGCTGAGTCCGATCTCACCGATTGCATCCCCTTCAACAGTCGTTTATGTGCAGTGTGCCTCCAGGGTTCAATCAGAAACCGGAAGGGAAGCAACATCGGGTGTTCGTTTATCGTATCGGCATATGCACCGATCAACTGCAGCTCTGATAAACAAAAAGACGCTTTCTACAATGAGCTCACAATCTCATTCGGATGAGTCGAAGCTCCGACAGGTGATTTTAACGCGCAGGTTGGAAAACTGAGCGCATCAGAAGCTTGCTTAGGTGGTAGTTGTGCTCTGCCCTGCCAACGAACAGATAACGGTGATTGACTTCTTCAATTCCGCGCAGTAGTTTTGATACAGTTCACTCTCCGACTGACTGGACAGCGACAAAACCAACAAACTTGTATAGCTCATCATCGACTATCTGTTCCAGCAATTCGTGCACTCTACGAGTCAGAGCTAGTGCGTGAGCTAGGCGCACCTCAACGTGACGATGTAGATGAGCAGTGGGATTAAATTAGACGAGCAATGCATTCCGCAGCGAACGTTCCTTGTGGGTCTGAGCCTCAAACCCATCGGAAGCATTATTTTTATTTATTTATTTATTCAACACGTAACCAATTACAGAGAACTGGCAAATGTGCCACAACATATGAACAGAAAGAAATTTAAAGAATATGTTCACGGGTTGTGTGGGCATGTTACTTCCCGGTTGCCCTGGCCGAGGAAGGGAGATAGTCTCGGGGTCCCCACTCGAAACCTTTGGCTAGAAAACCATACCTGCAAGACAACAGGACGGAGCTCAGAGTCCGAAGTCCATCCGGGGCCGGTGTCCAGTTCATTGGATCATATGCCCTTTGGACGGGGTCAAACGTCCAAGGTGCCCCATACGCCTTGATGCCCAACTGAGCCGGTGACCACTGCCNCCACTGCCGCGACCAGGAAGGTGTGCGTGTGGTTCTTACGCCTCTTCTTGGTTGGTTTGGAATCAGGATTTTTAGCCAACTCCCCTAGGTGAACTACCAGTGGTTCATCAACCCGGTTATAGCCCCGGGATTCGACTTTTCGCGCTCTCACTTTGGTGCGAAAACACCTCCGCCACGAGAAGACAGTGACTGGGGCTTCTTCAGCAGAGATTATGTGAGACACTTGGTCATATGGTAGCATTTCGCGAGGTGTAAGGAAATGGTCACTAGTCATAATCCCAGACACCCGCACCGACCAAATTGAGGGTTTCGAAGACATTGGATATCTCAGGAGTCAGTAGTTTTGATGGAAAAAACGACAAATTCCGCCCTGACAGGAACAAAACAGAGTTAGGTGGCGTCTACATCGTCGGATAGCGAAGAACCTCAAGAAGGACCGTGAGAACTGGTGTGCAACAATAGCTAGAAATGAAAGTGGCAGCTGCATCAGGGAATAGTCAAAGACTATTCCGTCTGATACACAATACGGGAGGTCGGTGAACTCCAGTTAGTGAAACAGTCTGCGGTAAGATGCGACAAGGTATTCGCAACAGGGATCAACGACTCGATCGCTGAGCGGTTCAACTGGCCAAGTGCTAACCAAGTTACTACATCTACAACTGAGGCTCCGTGGGTAGTGTCATGCGATCCTCCAGCAGAAGCAGAAGTTCGGTCTTGCATTGAAGCTCTGAAGAGAGGAAAGGCAGCAGGACTGGATGAGCTCCCTCCTACTCTTTTTAAGATGGGGGGTGATAGCCTTGTAAGCTGTATTACTACTCTACTGTGCAACATTTGGACGCAAGAGCGTAGTCCGTCATCTTGGGGCGAATCACTGATCGTTTTCATCTTCAAGAAAGGATCTCGCAACGATTGCGAAAACCAACGCGGAATAAGTTTAATCACGTTCGTCACCAAAGTGCTAGATTCGGTCATACATTGATGTCTGACTGCTTCAAGAGAGACCAACATTCGTGAACAGCAAGCCGCATTCCGACCTGACCGTGGATGTATTGATCAAACTTTTACGCTGCGTCAGGTCCTTGATCTGCGTCACACCCAATGTCGTCCAACGACCGCAGTATTCCTTGACCTGAAAGGAGCCTTCGACTCAGTTGACCGCGAAGCTCTGATGGGTTCCCGTCTTTGAAAAGGAATGCTCCAGAAGTACAGTAACCTACTGAGGTCACTGTATTCACATATCTCCGGTTGTGTAAGCGCTTACAATGAACTACGTAGATCATTCGTCACCAGCAGTGGCGCTCGTCAACAATGCTCTCTTTCGACGTTCCTGTTCAATTTCCTCATAGAAGAAATACTGCAGAACGCACTAAGTGGAATCCAAAACATAGGTATTGAATGGACAGCTGGAGAAAAACTGTGCGATTTAGAGTACGCCGATGACATCTATTGTCTGTTCGAATGTACGCAAGACGCGTAGAACGCACTTGATGGAGCAACATGTGCTGCTGTTATACTCAGTATGTGCTGCATACCATCAAAGTGCAAAGGGATGCTGCAGGACTGGGTTTCGCCTACTCCTGCTCTGAAACTAGCCAGGAATTAGTTATGTTGTATTATTTTGCCTACTTAGATAGTTGCGTGACAAAGGACGGTAGCGTGGCAAAAGAGATAACCACCCACATTTCCTAGGCTCGAGAAGCATACGCAGGACTGAAACACCTTTGGCGTAGACGCGATGTTTCACTGAAGTAGAAAGGCCGTGTATACAATGCCACCGTGCGTTCACTTCTGCTTTACGGTTGAGACCTTAAATTTGCGAGTAGAAGATATTCGTTGACTAGAGGTTTTCGATTATCGGTGTTTACGTAGTTTAGCCCACGTGGGATGGAGCGAACAGGTTAGTAGTAGCATAGCGATTGTGAAAAGTTCAGTGGCGTCGGTGGGATTCGAACCCACGCATGGACGCCACCTACGCTTTCTACGCGCACGCTCTACCAGCTGAGCTACGAAGCCACACCGATAGCACTGATCTCTTCACATTCAAATTACCCATCCAACTTACAGAGGCATACGGCATCCACCAATTAGCATGTAAGCTGATTGCCCCGCGACTTCTCCTTAGAATTCACCGGTCTCTAAGACAAGGTTCAACACCGCGCCTAATCTATAGGGTCCTTATGTAATTCGCCACTCCAAGTCCCGGGGCTTAGGTTATCGGTCTCCATCACTGAACAGCAGGTCTTAGTGACTATGGAGCTTCCTCCGTCTGCTCTTCATCACACGAAAGTGTCATAAAAAAGGTAAGTAGTCGTGTGTTTGGGAGTCTATCAGGTATAGCCTTGCTAGCACACCGCATTAATATTAGTTGGCTTCGATGGCTAGGGCACGTACTGCGTATTCCCAGCTGTCGTGTGAAGCACCGCACCTTATTCGCCGTAGCTAATCCGGGCTGGAAGAAACCATGTGGAGGTTAACAGATGACGTGGGAACGAAACATGAAGAAATGCACAGAGCCATTAGGTAGAGTAGGCATCTCGCGCCTTCCAGGTTGGATCGCGAAGGACTCCACAACCGGTTGGTTGGAGATTGAAGGATATAGCAGCGAAACGACAGCAGCGGCGTTCTCGTTGTCATTTCTTATCAGGTCAGAATGTTTGAAACGGCATGTATGCAGGGTTCCATTGTGTATTCTACTGTTGACCTTAGGGGTTCATCTTCGTCCTCCTCCCTCAAAATAGGTTCAATCTGTCTACCTTAAATTTTACCACTAATCTTGTATGCATTGCAGGGCAGCGATCAGTGAAGTTCGCCTCACTTCGTTCCTCTGTACGATGATGATGAAGACAGTTACGATGTACATTTCCTCTTTTCCTCCTATTGTTCACCCAAATGGGCAGCCAAAAGACAGCAACCAAAAGCACCGTACAGAAATACTTGCTTAATGGTTGTTTAAACTGAAAAC
>UZAN01057856.1:0-12483 GCA_900618425.1 Echinostoma caproni
ACTGAAGTATCGCATCCTTATTTCCAATCAGTTGATCATCTTAAAGTTTCACGTATCAATTCAAATCAGGTTCGTGCACAGCTAAAGTGTCTAAAAATATCAAAAGCTTCCGGTCTTGATGGACTGTGTCCAGTATTCCTTAGGGAATGTGCGCATTATCTGGCGGAGCCACTTGCCGGTATTTTCAACCACTGCTTCGAGGAACAAAAAACTGCCGACTGCTGGAGACCTGTGCGCATTACATCAGAAGCTGGCAAACTACAACCAATCGCCTGCACTTCTATTTTACTAAACATTTTCGAAAAGTTTATGCTCAGTAACATTATTCCCAATACTGGGCAGCTAGATGAAAACCAATTCGCTTATCGCAAATAATGTTCTACCTTAGATGCTCTCACTCATTTGGTAAACTCAGTTTTGCGATCCCTAGATATGCACGGTAGGGCTTTTCGCGTGTGTTTCCTTGACCATAGTAACAATTTTAACAGGAGCAGGCTTTTGTCTCTGCTCCAAGGTGCTGGATTGTCCGATAATACCCTCTCTACACTCCAGGATTATTTTGCTGGTAGAACACAATTCACAAAGTTTCATTAAAAAAACCTCTGACTCCCTACCAGTCAACTCAGGGGTGTTCCAGGGAGCCATTCTGTACCCCTTTCTTTTCTCTTTCTATATTCGTGACCTTCCCACAAACCAAAATGATCTTCCTATTATGTATGCTGATGATGTCACAATTGGTTCCCAATTCCATGGTGATTTCCGCTTCTCACATATTCGAACCAGTTTATCTGCCTTAAACTTATGGTCTTCGTCTTCCAAGTTATCTCTCAATGCATCTAAATGTAGCGATGTCACATTTTCACTTGCCAAATGAGAACGGCTACATTCTTTTGAAAGTACTGCATTCTATGTTGACAACCAGCCCGTTCCCCCAGTAAACTCTCTACAATACCTCGGTGTCACTTTCCGCCACGATCTAACCTGGATCTCACATTTAATTTCTACTTTTGTAAAAATTCGACGGTTGTATTTCTTTGTTACCCGCTTGCGTTCGTTAAAAGTTCCACTGTATTTACTCACTCGATTTGTATATTATTGTGTTGTTACTCATCCTCTCTACTGCACCCCAGTTTTATTTTCCGGTCTTAGAGCCAAAGATTACACAATTCTATGCCGGTCTATTAAAATTATTTCTCGCACAAGCGGTACTTCTTATTTGCACTTGCTTGACTTAATCGCCGATAAACACTTTACCTCTTGCAAGAACTTCTGTAACAATATTCTATCAGACACCACTCACCCATTACACACAGAACTTAAACAATGTATATCCACTTCTGCAACAAGATGTAGTTATAAACTGGTGTATGCTCGTACCACCGCCTATCGTTTGTCCGTCATCCCATATCTTTCGAGATTTCTGGCTCAAAAGGCATCCGTTAGAGAAAACTTCTTGAATTACCTACGCAATTGATAATAATTTTTAAACTTGTACTCCACATTCCTTTGAATTGACGACGCTGTTTTTTTACTTTTTTGTGACTTTATGCTACGATAAATGTTCCTGGAATGCAAGAAGCTGAGAATCTATCCATTAGGATGGATAAAGCGAATTTTGACTTGACTTGACTTGACTTGAAGACGAAGTTACGAAAACAAGCTTTTGCACTATATTGTTTGTTTTTGATGTGTCTATCAAACCATCTGCATATGAAACAGTGTAACAAGGGCTGCCGAAATAGGCCGTGAATTATACGATATCCATACAACTTCAAAGGAAATTCTAAGTTCAAAAATTAGGTTTATCAAAATGATTTTTTAGAGTGTGTTCTGAGTTGGATAATCTTTATCGCTGAAGTCGTACATAGTTCCAGTAAGACACTTCCGCTGAACAACATAAGCCGGATGGATTCAGGCTGAGGCATGACATACACGAGTGACTATCACGAACTGACCTCGGTTATCGTATTGTCAACGGGAACTAAACACCGGAATGTGTGAACAACACAGATGCAATCAAATTTTCTGATTGTTTCAAGAATGAGAATACCATCATGATCGTTCGTTATTTATTTAATTTTGGAATTTCGCGTTGCGATCGTGATATTACTTTCCCTGAACACACTGCATTTCCCCCGATTAAAGACATTAATGTCAACCCCATTTATATGGTACTCCCTGATTTGGGCTCTCTGATCAACAAATTTCATCTATCTGGTATTAATTACTGAGTGATATTCAGGTGGATGAAGTTTAGGCCGTTGCTATATGTATCGGTGAAATTTGTACACGTTTAAATGTTGGGTTTTTGTCGTAATTGAGGACAAACCTAAATTGGTTTGCAATAGTCTGATTCCAGTAAGCATGATGAACGCCTGTCCTCTTGACTGTCTTATCGTTTTCATTCGGTACACTTAATAGGCGTGTCTGGAATAATGTGTTTGACTCGAGCAACTGTCTGAACTCTGAGTTTAGGGTCGGTTAAGCAACATTTTATGGTTATCTATTCGGATTTCGTGTCCGAATTCCATTGTCTATCATCTAGGGCAACCACGAGGCCTCGTCCGACTACTGGGTCACGGTGCCAAGATGTTGATGTGGTCACACAGACATTGACGCTACGATTGTACACGTCTGACAAAATGCATTAGTTAATCTTCAATGTTATCCTAACGCGGTGTTTAATTACAAACCGATTATTATAAACAGAGCGAAAAATTAGCTCGGTTTCTGTTTCACAACAGAATAGAAGGGAATACGAGCAAAGTTTTCGCACAGTTGGATCTTAATTGTTTTCCACATCAGATATCTATTTTATCATGAACCAATTACACCTATTTCTGGGCTTGAAAACTCGTTTATTGGATGGGTTCTATCAAGGATGAATTTACCCGGAATCCACAGGGGGTGCAAGTGGAATCATATTATACAGCCAGAATGCAAACATTTATAGGCAATATTATCAGGGGAGGAGTCGAAGCGTTCGGTCATATTCGGAGTGTGATTAGGGTCAACAGGATGCGGAACCACCGTCATTGTGAATGTGTAGTATGAGAAGTGGATGCAATTCAGTAATCGGAATCAAGATCTCAATCAAAACACAGAGGCACATTGGTAATCGTCTGCAAATGTGGTTCGATACCGTGGTCACAGCATCAGTGATTCATTTATTGAAGGAAATCATTGGCAATAAATAATATGCCAAGCGAAATGTCATTGGCTAAAGATGGTGTCAACCAATCGCCTTTCGTGTTCTCCTCGACATAGGACTCCTATTTGATCGGCATATCTTTTGATTGATCCGGATTGTTGTTCTGGAACTGCAACGCGTAACTGTTTGAGTAGAAGGTTTGGATCAACACAGATTGCTTTAATTTTCCTTCTGATCCTCAAACTAAAGTGAGGAGATACACATCGATAAGCATTGCGAGGTGATGAATGTAAACCTCTAAGATTAGTCCGTACTATATGTTCATATAGACAAAGTGAAATGGTTAGACATGCCGTTTGGTGGTCAGATGGGTAGTGTGTTTGTATTTCACCTGTGTTCAATCCTCAGTTGGTTCAATGGATTCGAACCGCCGATGAAGGTCAACAAAGTGTAAACAGTTACACTCATTTTTCGTCAAAAATAGCACACTCAAAAGTTGGTAGGTTTTAAAAGTTCTCAAGGTTTTTAAGCCATCGACCACTGACCATGCAAAATTAATTCAATTGGTCTATAATTCTACACTGTCGAACCCAATTGATTTAGCGGGTTCGGTGACTCACCCGTTTATTATTGCCCGGTGTCGTAAATGCGATTTATTGATGCTGGATGGGTATGGGTATCTTTTATTGGTGTTATTTCACCCCCCCCCCCTNCTCAAGACTTTTGAGATATCAGCGCAGCAGACATTCGTACGGAGCTCTCCAACTAAGTCCTTTATTCTTGGGGAGCACAGTGCAAAATGGGTTGGCGAATGAAGAATTATGAAAAGAACGTGCCGGTTATGGATTCAACAGTAAAATAGGCGATGTCACAATGAAAAAAAGCTGGATGAGGTAAATGATGTTGGTTTCGAATCCTATACACGAATGCGTGAACCACATAGATTACTTTGGTCTGGGATGTGTTGCGCATGTCACCAAATTGGTGGCCACGGCGCACGATGTTTTCTGAGGCAGGTAGTGGTTGGAAAAAGGTCAAGGGTGGTCGAAGTATAACCTGGCATGAGGGTATAAAAACACTGAGCAGGAGAATCGGTCATACAGGTTGCTTTCGGATCCCTGGACTGGGACTTTAATCAATGTTTAGAGACACGGAATGTCGTAAAAAGTGGCCTTCATGCTTATTCTCAATTTCTTTGCAACCTTGGTTCACTGGAATGCTCCATTTTCTGTTCGACTCTACTTTCAACTTTCCTGTCTTTCGCCAAATCTTTCATTCAAATGGGCAGCCAAAAGACAGTAACCAAAACCGAGGGCGCACGAAAGTGCATGGTTAATAGTTGTACAAACTGAGCTGAACTGTTCCTGCAGTATAAATTTTCATCTGCAGCGAAGCTATGGGCTTTGCTGGTACTTTAGGCCAGCTCCATGTCAAGGCATCAAAAGGGCTTATGGTGACTAAAGCCACTGGAACAACGCCAACTAAGGCGCTGCGCGTTCCAGTTTGTATACATTGAATCACAGACTAACAGTATCAATCTACCAAAGGCCATGCAGTTCAAACTGAAAACGTGCGTCTCGGAGACCATGAACAGCGATTGGTTGAGATCCAGTGATATTTCTATTTTCATGTTATTTAATCCCACTGCCTTCTTTCAGTAACCTAACCGCTACTTCTGTGACCTTCCTGCTATTCTGTGACGGACATCCAAGCATAGGATTACCAGCTCGATTCTGTGTTTCGTCTGCGATTTCGATTTATGATCCCTGTCCTTTCCCATTACTCCGGGGTGGTGCACATACTGGAAGGAAAGGTTTGTACTGAATGTATACAGGACAACTAGCGCTCGCCCATTCAAAGTAAGCTGATCATATTTGTAGTGAATGGCGGCGCGAACCTACAAAAGATGTCGTCTACGTTCCGGGTAGGCTAGTACATTTTTTGTTTTGCTTCAGAACTATGTAAAAATGATTTAGGAATATAACAAAACTATTCAGAAGTATGTCAAAACTGTTTGGAGCTATTTCAAAATAAATCAAAAGTTTTTGGGATTGGTTGTAGGGATGGTGTTCTAGTTGATCTGTGGGCGAACGGACTAACCTGCTACTCCTTGTGCGTTTACGGACACACGTGAACCATTGCAGCAAACGTGTAGCACTGGCAATTTCTGGGATGATGTCTGTCAGAGGTGACTACTGTGTATTATTTGGTATAATCACGTTTCTGTCTCCCAAATAACCGAAACCTTCAAATCTGGCGATGCTAAGGGAACATTTCTGTAAATTGACGACAGCATTTTAGTCATGGGATGTTGAAGCACTTTTACTGGCTGAATTTCTCACGTAGTTTTGTATGTAGGATACGTAGTGACATCCTGGTAAACTGGTAAACTTCAACCATGCCGATATCTACAACGGTTTAATAATCGTTTGTTAATAGTCCATAAACAAATTCTTAGGTCAAAGTAACTAAATCCGTATATCGAAAGTCCAAAGAGTGTAGATTTTTGGTTAATTTTTTAATAATTAGTCTAGAGTTGTTTCTAAATAAGCAACTTTCAAGTAGCATATAGAAAAAACCTTGAGCGGCGTTTCAGGTGTGTCGTTTTAATTAACGATCGACAGTCAAGCGAGGGTCACCAGAACCTCAAGGAATCTTATAATTAAATCTTGATAGTTACAATTGTTATGCCGTATGATGTAAAATTCACCTGTGCCGAAATTGGCTTAGGGAGAACTCGATTCAGCGATTTTTGAACCGATTCACGAAGATCTAACAAAATAATGTCATTTTTAAGAAATATAAAATTTCCTATTGGTTCAAAAAAAAACTGGGCGAAATTTCATACAAACTGGAGCTGATGAAAATTTAGGGATCAAGTATTTAACAAAATACTTTAAAGTAGCGGCCGGTTGATGCCTCACCTCTATACCAAATATAACAATCTTTGTCTCGCATCTGAATTTCGGGTTTACGTTTATTCCCAAGGATTAACACTGTATTGTATTGTATGATATTATATTGTAATGGAGCTTTAGCGAGTTATTTACAAGCTTTCAGTCAAAAAGAGATCACTCTTATGATGCTGGCAAAGAACGGAAGAAGTGGAACATTAAGCGTGCAAAAATGTGAATCAACTACTAAATGCATCATAAAGCTCTCATTGCCGGTTAGTATCCGGACAAGGTAGGGTACTAAAGAGTTTCTGGAGGCAGATATACGAGATGGGATGAGATTGCATTTGGAACGGGTGGAGGGGTGGGATTTGCCTGGACGCAGCTCACTGTGTACAGAGTGGGTACAATCAGATAAAATATCGTCAGTAAACATCAAGCATCCATCAATATCAGCATCACAGTTATTGGCAATCAGAACAGGCCCCAGCGCCTAGAAATCGGCCTTTAGAAAACAGGGGAAAATCACAGGTGAGTGGTATAGGGGTATAAAGAGAACACATTATTGAACAAAAGCTCCTATCACCAATAAATCAGAACAGAAGTGATGCAGTCCTTTTATCTAAAAGGAGAGGACTTTCAGCTTGCGAGCAGTAGTTAGGGTGTATAAAGGCCAGCGAAGGATACTGTCAAGTGTGACACCTAAGTACTTCACATGGCTGACCCTGCCCATCAGCTTTCTCAGAATTTGTGCATTGTCGGAGGGAGATGGGGGATGGTTTTATGGAAAACTACAATTCAAGGTATTTTTGAAGATTCAGATTAGGATCGGTTAAAGTGGAATGTCTAACGAGATGGGATAGATTTGTGTTACATGCAGCCATTTCTGGTTGGTTAGATAGGGAAACTGAGATGGCGATAGCATCAGCGTACTTAAAATGTTGTAAAGCGGAATAATAGGTAAGCCACTGATATAAATCGCAAAAAGATAGGGTAATAAGATAACATCTTGAAGTGTACCGGCACTATGGGGTGACATTGCTGACTGTCTTTTTCCCAAATTAACACGGTGATATATTTTCTAAAAGTAATCACCAAGCCAAGAAAAAGCGGAACAGACAAAAGATTGCAGCTTGTTAAGTAAAAGAGAACATGTCGCGGAGACAAAAGAATAATCAAGAAATGCACAATGCACATTTTGGCTTTCTCGTTTGGTGACTTGCAATTGACGTGAACCAGAGGAGAAACGGCATCCGACGTAGATCGAATGTTTTTATGTAAACTGAGAAATATCATCGGGGGTGGTGAGAGATAACTAAAGGCGATCCACAACTGATCGCTCCATCAATTTCAAACCAGTAGAAATGAGAGCAATTGGCCTGAAACATTTCGCAATTGGGACCTTTGTCGTTTCTTTTTGGATGGATATAATTCTCACCGAGCGTTAGCATTCCGGAATAGTCCGGAATTAGGGTGAAATATTAGCTGTTTGCAAAAAATATGACATAGCGGCAAAGAACCATGTTCAAGAAGTATAGGACTTCAGTTGTCTGAACCAGGTGCAGTCGACACCTTGAGTGAACGCATGTACCTATGCCATCCAATGGAGATGTTGCGAGTGGTATGTTTGGATTGCGCAAAAGAACGTGATCGGCGATTTCTCCCAACGTTCAAAAATGAACAGCACTTTCTAGATCAAATTACTGTGCTCAACTTGGTAACTATGAAAAATGCGCACCTACCATCAGACCGTTCCATTATTAATCCCTGTGGGAAGTCTGAAGATTCATTTCAAATGAAACATTTAGTTGCATATATTTAAATTTGATTTAATTTTAATTTAAAGATACCCTTACAGTTATCCTTAATAAATAATTATCCTCGTCCCCGTACCGCCTTATGGAATTGTAACAGAGGTTGTGGGTTCAAACGAAGATAGGATGTTTAGAGAACTCAAGTCAATAGAACGGGGACATGTGCCAGATGAAAAATCAATAAATACGGTATTCGGTTGTTAAAAATCAATAGAAGAATTGGAAATCATTTTCTTTTGCCTGCAGAGTAGCATAATTTCGCGCCACATGGATTTACATTTTCCCGTCCCAAAAACAAATGACTTAAATAAAGGGAATCCGGCCGTCTTATTTCACTTTTGATCATAAAACGTAGTCCATGTATTTCAGTCATCTTGCCACATTTCACGACGAAGACGTTTAAGGTAAGGTGTTTATATTCTGCCTTGTTGAAAGATCAAAGTTATCACAGGTTAGCACATGTCCAAAACAGGGTACAACACGTCTGTTAGGAATGTCACATTACAAAACCAGGTGGTGTTTTAAGGAAAACAATCGATGACTGCTTCAAGAGACTCTCTTAGCAGAGAACTATTGTCTGGGGAAAGATCTTGCCGGCAGAACTTGATGTGGTTAGGTTGAGTAAAAGAAAAATTTCCTGAGTGTGAACAAATCTCAAATCTGACAAGAGTCAGGTTACGATCATTGGTACTTAATTGGGAGAGATCCTTGGCGAAATATTTGTTAATGTGATTTTTAATACTGTGATCCACATGAGATGTTTCTCTAGTTGATTCAATAATAAGGTCATTGGGGTTTAGATAGAATAAAGAATGAGGGGGGACGTGATTAAAGCCACCAACCATTAGGTACAAACTGTCAACAATAACCGGTAAGAAATGATCATAAAATGTGTCAATGTGCAATGTGCAATGTCTAGATGGGTCATGGCGATAAAAGGAAAGCGGGAACAGCTGGGGTGAGAGACGACAGTCAAGCAATCAATGCCATTTTGTGAATACTTGAAAAGTACTTCGGACTTCCCATACCAACTGGAATTGAATTAAGCAGTCAAACCGCCTCCCAACTTCTTCCTACACCGTTGTCCATCCTGTCTGAAGCAGACGAAATTATCTAGTTAAAACACGGAATTTTCCACATCATCCATGACTCCCGGAGACAAAAGACACAAGAGGTGGGAAACTGCTTTCGCTGGAGCAGATAGGATAAATCCGGAGGACTCCCAAACAAGGAACGGACATTGTTACTCATTACTGTAGGTGCAATCATCTTGCTGGGAGTAGTGCGACCGAAAGCGATTTTCCAACCGGCATGAGTGCGTTTTGCGCATTTGGAGTATTTGGGCGGTTGATTAGTGACTGGCACCTCGAAGAAGGCAGTATGATTTTTCCTTATATCATCCCTAATTTTTAACATGAATTCTTTTGTGCATATGGGTAAAGCACGCTTATTGAGCGATTTTGTCAATAAATTCCAGAATGCAACAGTGGTGACGAATTGCAGCACAGCCGTTCAAGGAGCGCGCTGTCTACTTTCTGCGAAACGGACGTCTTATTAATCTTTCGGCAATGTTCAGACAAGGATAAGACGTTTTGGTCATTGCAGCTGATCAGTGCACCTAAATTACACAAGGCAGCTATAGAAGATCTGTAAAAGAGCCACTTAGGAGTGCAGAAGATGAAGTTGTTGGCGCGACAAATGTTTTGACGGATTGGTTTAGACGATTGCATCGGTAGACCGGCTAAGAATTGCGAAGCGTGCCTCCACGAGCAGAAGTCAAAACTGAAGAAAGCTGTTCCACATTAAATCACTTGTCAGATTCACTGAGAAGAGAAACACTTGTGAGTGAGAAGTTGCGAAAACGAAATCGGATGTGGACGGATTGAGAGGAAGCTTCATATGCACAGAGTGAATAAACTTTAGATCGAACTAAGATTAAACAGTGGTCGTTGGAGAAAATTGGTACTTTTAGTACTAAAGAAAAGTTGGGGGTTGGTGATTACTCTGTCCAGTATGGAGTTACCCCTTGTGGGATAGTAACAAAGACCTGTCAAACCTAAAAGAGGATAACTACTAGCATGTTGAAACTCGCCGATGATTATATGTAAACTAACATTTAGAGTGTGGTAATAAAAGGTATACACGAGTCAAAGAATTGTATACGATGTGATTGTGTCCAGTAAGATACTATACACCAGTTAGTGAAAATTGTGGGAGTAAAACGGGAAAATCATGGGTGACATTGCACGCTTAGGCACTCAATACCTTTTGAGCAGTACTTAGAAATAACATGGGACTTGTCAAACCCGGAAATGTTGACGTATGCTACAACATCCCTTCCAGGTTTCATTTCCCCGGTTCCATGAAACTGTCGATAGACTTGAAAACCGTTTATCGATACTAGATTATCATCCATATCCTTATTCAACCGGAATTCTTGTACACAGGCTGCACAAGTGTTCCTATGAATTCTCGATTGGAGGACGCTAGTTAACTCCGACATGTTTGCAAACCGGGACCGAGTGTTAGTTCTGAACAATGAGGGAACAGTCATCTTGGCCAAGACGGTACAACTCATCATCCTGTACGCTTGCGTTTTTGGTCTAACCTGGATACTGAGAACGAGGAGTTGCACAAGCCGATGAACCATCAAACGATCTACTTGCGCTTTTGAACCAAGAAATGTAATCCTGTGAGTAGCAACGACGCAGTATATTGAGTGGAAATGTAAAAATCCAACAATGTGACGGAGATTGTGTAAGTGTAGCGCAGCCAATCGAAGGGCGCGCAGCAGTACAGTGACGGCGCAACGGAAAGTTTGGTGAAAACGGTGAAGAGTGCCATTGCATCTGCAGGTCCGAAGAGAATTTCAGAGTCGAAATTACTCCTGATAACTTCCTATTGCAACACCGAAATGCGGCACACACCACCAAATAAAGTCAAGTGACACTGTTCAAAGCAAGAAGGTTACGATCCTCATTTGCAATGTGTTGATTCGAGTGACTTCGTGTACTTCCACGGAAACGACCTGAAACCAGTAAGAGGAATCGTAACCCGAAAGATTGATCAAGTGATGGTGTAGATCACCCACCTGAATGACGCGACAGTTCATCGACGCCACATCGATCAATGCATCGGCCATTGCAAAGAACCTCCGACTGCGGATGCTACATAAGAGATCCAAGAAAACTCTTCCAGTGATACGGCGTTGCCAGATACTGAGAAGCGTGACCACTAGTTCTATCTCCATATCTTTTTTCTGCTTTATTAGTGATCTTTCGGTCCCACCTCCTGCTAACATCCAAAAGTATGCTGAAGACGTCGTTTTGTCTCAGACAATTTCATCTCCTTCGGACTTTCATTCTTTTACTGAAAACCTATCTCACATTCAACAGTTTTTTGACCAATTTGGTCTCAGTCTTAATACGTCTAAGTGCGTAGAATGTATTTTCAGTCTTTTCCGCTCCTCATTTCCAACGGACTCTGCTATTCTTGACGATAAACCTGTATCTAGAATGACCTCAGTGAAGTACCTGGGTGTCACCATCGACAGCAATCTTCGTTGGTCTACACATATTTACAACCGTGTGGGAAAACTGAGACGCCTATCTTTTCAGTTACGCAAACTCAGGCAATTCCGAACCCCACAATCGGTCCTGTCATCTTTCGTTCATCAATGCGTTTTACCCATTCTACTTTATTGCTCTCCTGTAGTGGTCTTTTAAAACACGACTTCAAAACAATTCGCCGTGGTTTGGTGATAATCAGTTGTGCATCACCAATCCTAATTGATTTATTATTCACAGATCTCATTGATGGTCACATCAACTCTTGTTTTAAATTTGCTCACAAGATTCTAGAAGACCCTCTTCATCCACTACACCCTGATCTTTCGTCTTGTCGTTCCCATCTGTCCACACGCTCCTCATTTCGACAGCCAGCCTCTCGCATTAACATTTCTAAAAATTCCCCTGTACCCTACCTGGCCCGACTACTTACCAAGAAGGAACAGGTATCAAATGAACTACGTCAAATGCTTTGTACATGAAACGTATATCACCGACATTATTTACCTTTTGTTTTTATTATTTTTATTCCATTCTGCGTGACGAACAGTGTACATTTTAAACTGAAAGTTACAAATACAAATACAAATAATCCTGAATGTCCCTCTGGCGCTGCGAAGACCAAGTAAAAGAGCAAATCAAATCGATTAGGCTCTTTTGAGTGAGGAGAGATGTGATGACCCTAGCCTACGGTATAACGCCAGCCACGGAGCGACGCGTTACGGTCCTGGACAGCAAACCACAGACCAATCGTGCCGACCAATCAGAGGTCTATCGGTTCAGACAGAAGCTGTATGACGTCAAGAATGCGAGCGGGAGATTGGTGGAGACCTGTATACCCATTAAAATTCCTTTGCACATGTTATTCAATCTCATTGATTTTCCTCAACAAACTAATCACCACATCTGTGACTTTTTTCCTGCATCTACGATTGCTAGTGAGATTCTGTGCACGCACATGTGCATCTCTGCCCTGACTACAACACATATAGTAGTGAGATATTCCCGGTTCAGTTTGCTGAACGCTTTTGACACGGTCAATCTATACCATTTCAAGG
>UZAN01057861.1:0-12478 GCA_900618425.1 Echinostoma caproni
GGTTAAGTTTTACCTTTGAAGAACCAAGCGTCTTGGCACTAACGACATCAAATGGTAAGCAGTTCCAGGTAATGCCCACTGGGACAGCGAACGAATGACATTATTAGTCCAGCAGACTATAAGCCCTCATGACTGAAGTCTCCATAAGTGTGAATCATAATGGACCTTCATGGACTCTCCAGAATCCTATGATTGCAATGTAACCATGACTTTCAGATTTCCATGGCATACTCCATATGCGGTCGGATTTATACTGTAAGCAGACGTGGCGATAAAGACGTTTCAAAACGACCCAAAACACGTTTGAGTAGACCGACATGTTTGAGTGTTATTGATGACGCCTCGGCACAGCTAATAGCACAACTCACCTCTTCATGAACTGTAACATCCAAGCCCTTTTCTGTTGATGCACGAGGCAGTAATTCGTTTTCGGGGTAATAAGAAAACCGCTCATGGTGGCATAGCAAATCCATCTTACATTTGGAGACGGTAAAATGGATGACATTCTCAAAAGACCATTTGTGAGTAGCATTCTATGTTCCTGGGACTTCCAGCTAACCCTCACTTTCTGTCACTGTCTTACAGATTTTGAAGACTTGGGCAAACAGCAATGTTTGTGGTAGATCGTTCATGAACAAAACATGCAGTTGAGGATTAGGCATAGAACGCTGGGGAATCCGGGGGAAGTGCGAAATGGGCGGACAGTGAATTAGAGAGTCGAACCAGATTTGGAAGTCGTCTGCAAACAGGAATGTTTGTGTTCCTAGGATATTTGGTAGTTCGTTCATGAACAAGAGAAAAAGTCGAGGATCAAGCACAAAACGCTGGGGAATCCGGGGGAAACGGCAGTAGAGATGAACAGTCAAGTAGAGCCTAGAACGGATATGGTTCGTTGTTGAAAAATCGCAGCAATCCAACCAAGAGCGAGGGTTTTGATACCAAAGTTGTACAGTTTACGGAGCAGTATTTCATGGTTATCCCGACCGAAAGTTTTAAAGAAGTCCAAGTAAATTACATCAAACGCATTTTCTTTGCCTACTACTTTCGTCCATTCATCGCGAGCCAGAGGTAGATTGGTAGTATACGATTTCTTTTGATGGAATCCATGCTGAGCTAGAGGAAGATTCCGTATTTCTCTAAATGTTCCATGGATTCCGTGACTCTGAATAGTGTGGGTTTGTGTGTCACCGAGCGGTAGTTGGTAGGGTCACTACGACTGCCGCGTTTGTACGTAAGACAAATTATGCCGTGTTTCCACGACTGTGGCGGCACGGTTGCGTCACACATCCTTCGAAGAAGAAAAGCTAGAGGCTCATATATGTGATCCGCTAACTAANTAAGTGGTTGGGTATACAGATTGTCTGAACCTTCAGCCGAATATTTACGTAGACCGAGAAGCTTCGATTTCACTCTGTCTGAATCATATGTAGAGGAAGTCAGTGGTAGATTCTCAAGAAAGAGTATCTGACGAGGTAGCCGCAGTCTCCATTTGCTGGGTAAGTCAAAGATATGGGTGTATTGGTTTTTCAGTATCTCACAAACTTATTGGGTTTCATTGACGACCCTTCTCGAGGCGGATGAGCGCCGGTATACTAAAATATACCTTGCTCGAAATATTGTCATGTTTGCACAACACGGAGGGGTTGAAAATAAGCCTCCTTGACAGTGCTTCTTGATAACTCAAGCTACAAAAATATAAGAAATGTTTTGTACGCAATGAATGAATATGNGAACATAAGTGACGACACCTTCATCTTTAGTTTTACTTCCTGGAGGTGAATCCGCTCGAAATTATTGGAAGCCGTCGATCTGAACCCATTCGTCCTCGACGGATTCTTCTAACCGAGATCCTCGGAAAAGTAGAACAAAACTTTCGCAGTACTCTTCGTAGTGAATCAAAAGACAGATGTCCGATAGCTTAGAAAGAATTGAGCAGACATTCGACGACAAAACGATTTGAAAATCAATGCTTTCTAGATTTCGGTGGTCAAGTGCAACTTTCCGGCCAGGGTGATGTTTTTGCTGTTTACCATGTGAAAGTTTGGTGATCCTTTTAAACTTAATTCTCACAGAACGAGAAAAGCACGCGATTCGTTATTATCTCTCACGGATAACTCCTAGGAAAATCAAACTGAAAGCGTTGTAGGTTATCATTGAGGTCACCGTAATTGATTTCAAAGTATACACAAAGTTTGTGATGAAGAAAACTAAAGCTCCAGTGGTAACAAAAAGTTACACGGCCAATTAAAAAGGCCCCGCATGAGATAGAAGAAAATTTCATGCGTCGATACTCTGGCTGCAAACAAGTAGGTCTTCACATTTAGTGGAAGGCCCTGAGGTTATCATTATGAGATAAAGTCAGAATAGAACGGCAACGGTGGTTGGACCGATGCAGTGTGTGATATGTCAAGGTTAGGTCCTCTCGAACTCAGCGTTATTGGGATGCGTAGGGTCCCGATATTCACACTCTTTCGGGGTATGTCTCGTTATACAGACCTTTTATAAATTTCGCTGATAGCCTTGTGGATGTTCTAGAGCCTTCTTGCTACCGTTTTGACCATGGATTTCATACTTGAATGGCGTACTTCTTGTGCAGCCGAACGGACGTTGATAGCAAGCTTGGGAAAGGTACACTATCGAACTGCCCGGAAAACACGTATAATTAGTCCAACTTAGTTTACAGCCAAAGAAGAAGACATGGCACAAACCAATGCCATAATATTTGGTTCCCCAGAACATAGGAGAAACGAGTCTTATGCCGCATGAAAATAACTCTGCATTTGAGAACGTTGAACTCAATGTCGTTAGCGACTGAACATCGGTGGGCGGCGTCGATATTTTGCTGGAGTGCTATAACACTCACGAAGTGTTTCGGTTCTGCAGATGTTAGCGTTGTCCGCAAATAGCAGTGTATTAGGCCCAAGGACATGTGGTAGGATTCCTGAGGAACCTATCAGAAGACGGTGAGAAGTTCAAATGACGAATCACGAAGGTGAACTGACACGTTTCTCTGTCGAAGAAAGTATCTGATGCAGTCCAGATCCAAACCTCATACTCCGTAGTTGTAGAATTTGGTGGCCTTGGGGAAGTCCAAATAAAGAGTATGCAATGACTTGCCTGCATCGAAGGATTTTGTCCATTTATCCCGTGCAAGAAGTAGATTTGTGGTAGACAAACGCTTGTGCCAAAATCCGCGCTCAGTTAGAGACCAAAGCTCATGCTCCTGCAGATGTTTCATCAACACATGTGTCGCAATAGTGTCCATGACCTTCGACAACATCGGAAGAAGTGTATTAGGACGATAATCGGCGGGGTTACTGCGATATCCCACTTTGTAAACGAGAGAAATCAGCCTCTCCATGACTGCGGAATTACTTCATGGTTGGACATGCTTTGGTAAAGAACAGCCAGAGGTTAGGGAATATTTTTGGCTAGCAATATCAGAGTCCGAGGATGCATGTTGTCTGCGCCTGGGATAAGTTCTTACGCAAATTAGTAGTTTTACTCTAACCTTCTCACTGTCAAAAGCCATGTTAACCATTGACGGATACGGTATATAAGGTACTTTGCTTGGAATATGTAATTCTTCCTGTGTCGTTGCAGTAAACACCCGGTCGAGTTGTGTTTTGAAGGACTCTGCTGCCTCTAGAGTAGTGGCTGAAACATTTTTAGACGATCTCAACGCTGGTATTCCGACGTTTACCTTCATTGTAGGGTTGATCTATTTATAATGCGATTTTGGATCAGAAGTGAATGTTCAATCCAGGGTTCCTTCGTTCATCAATTTTTCCTCGCGTACAAACTTGATACACTGATTTCGCAGTAAGGAGTAATTATTCCAAATCTCGATAGATTAAAACCTTCCATTGTTTTATCCATTTCCTTTTACTGCCGCGAATGAAAGACTGACGAGTTTGAGATTAAGCACACGCTTTTATACTTGTTGCAGCCGTTGCAATTTGAGTAAGATAATCAGTGAATCTCTTCCATGCCACCGAAGGATGGCAATAATAATCACGGGTGACTCATTGTTTAAGTTTTGCCAGGTTTTGCAGCTTTTTGTAGTCTATGATGGCACCAGTACTGCTCTTTCGGTTTTATTGGGTAGAGGCCTAGCCTGTTTAATCCAACTTCAATAAGGGGTTGATCACAACCTCCTGGTGCAGACGTGAAATTGGCATATTCCACCATCAGGTCCTCGTTGGTCAGAACTAAATCGAGNCGAGTGTTGATGTTTCGTGACCTGCTCCAAATCTGGTCGGTTCTGTTACGTGGTTTTACAGTGGGTGTAATCCAATGAACTGAGAAAACTGTCCCTCGAATGGTGGCTTGCCGGAAGTCCTCCTTCTTTTGAGCTTTAGACAGCTGAAGTCACCCATTATGATGACATGTGTGAGCTTTAGTCTTTATACATTCATCGCGGTTGGCAACAGAATCTCGTTGGCTGAGTCTGGGTATGCGGGAGGTTGGTATACAACACCGATTAGACACCTATCGTTTTTGGAGAGTCTTATTAAACACCACCACGAATCGGGGACTACGTCGAGAAAACCCAACTGTTCACACTGTAAATTGTTTCGACGATGAAGCAGCACTCATTACACATCTGAGCAGTGACTTTCCAGATAGAAACAATTCGGAGTCAAGAATATCGGTGGTTAGCCAGGTTTGAGTAACGGCAACAAAGTCAAGTTCATTAGTTTTCCAACGAAGTTCCATCTCGGAGAATTCGCTAAGGTAACCTCGTGCATTGGTATAAAAACATGAAAAGTATCTTTGGGAAAGAAATCTATCGGAGTATGTGGTGTTTCTGCCCACCAATTCGGGGTCAGCTAACATTGCTCTTTGTAGAATTGGCTTCGTTGGTGCAGCTTGGTGAAAGTGGAGCGAACAAATGCACTACTTGAGGAAGGTGATGTATTGATATCGGTTGTCGTTTTCGAACTTTGCTGGGATCCAGTATTATGTAATGGTCTTCATCTTAATTCCGGCGAACCCCTATTTCCAAACAATGACATATAGGATATGAATTGCTGCTGAATACAAACCGGACGAGTGAGAAGGATAGATAAATGGAACTGAGGGGTTATAGTCGATTAATTCCATTGAAACTCTAGAATGCATTGCTGTGATCGTGAGAGCAACGTCTGACGCAGTTGCAGGTTTCTGCCCGTTGCAGAAATGTTTGCGAATTAAATTCTCGCGCATTACATATATATATATTTATATATATGCGTGCGTTTGTATACAAGCCTGCCTTGGTGAACGTCACCGATCCGAAGCGGGCGTTGGCCACATCCGCTTGTGCAATTTGTGTCTGTGGGATCGAAGTTATCTGACGTGAAATCAGCGTTAAGGCGGGTGCTGGCAGGGGACTTTATCGCTGTCCAGATGCTCCAAACCCCTGCCCTGTCGTTTCGGTTTACACACCGAGAATGGACACTAATTATCAAAGCCTTGGCGTGTTGGCGTTCGATATTTCTTCGAAAATCTCGTTGGAGAATATTCGTGTTCTCACGGTCGACATGGTATCCATCGGTAATGGCACGAAATGCAAATGCCGAATTACGTTCGAGTTTGTTGAACTGCGTGGCATAACTGGGTTTCGAGTTCTCTTTTCTTTGATGTTCGGTGGTTCTCACCCTAATCTGTCCGCCTGTTTGTCCAATATATTCTGCCGGACAATGCATGCAACTGATCTTGTAAAGGCAGTTCCTCTGTTTCTGCATTTGAATTGGATCGTTGACCTTGTACAGCCTGTTTTGCAGTCTGTTGTCTATCCGGAAGAAAATCTACATGTTGTAGCTAGCGACGATATTTCTCATTACCTCAGATGTCTCCCATTCTGAAGCATTTACAAATGGATGTCAGCCAATCTACTGGACCCTCAATTTCCTTGGTTGTTTTGCGTTTCCTAAGTTCGTGTCGCATAAACCACCGTGGGTAGCTGTTGTCCTGTGGTACCCGGTTTAGGCGTCACATTTCAACTTTGCGTTTTGCCTTCACGTTGCAAAGATTTTCAAGTCTGCTTGCTACAGGCCAGATAATTGCACGTCTTATACATGGTGGATTAACGGAATCAAACTTAAGATATATATCTGATTGGTTTGGTTGGTGTGAAAGGATACCACATCAAAACTAAGTTGGCCAATCTTCAGTTTGCATACAGAGTATATTCCTGGTTTGTGCAAATGTGTATTTTGGGTTTGTAAACTTTTGGTAAGCCACAGCATCTTCCAATTCTATTCGTCTTTGGTGTCAAAGAGAACCACAGTGATTTGTAAGATTTTATTTTATGGTTCACAATTACTTGCACGTTTGAGCCTTGCTTTTATTTAACGCTGTATTTGCTTTGTTTTCTTCGATGGTAATAAAAGGTGCATTGTTCCTTTGCGTCATAGTCTGAACTGCTCAGGATGACAATGTTGTTACCTTGGTCTACCTTCATGATGTGAGTAGAGGTATCACGTCGCAATGATTGAAGAACGTTTTTTTCTCCGTTTATATTTTCGGAGAATCGGACTTCTGATTCTTAAGAACATTACATATTCCCAGGCGGGCTTCATTGGCGTTTTCGTTTCTAGGCTTCGTTATTGCTTGCTTTAGTGAATGAACCACTCCTTGTTCTCAATGGAGTTTCCTCTTCTTTGGGATAAAAGAGGAACTTACATTGTGTAAGCATTACTCGAGTAGCGGCCACAATTAAGTGAGATGGTTTGGTCATCAAAGTGTGGCCCGTATATCTCGGGTTTGAACCACTCCAAAGCCGAACCGTTTCCCTATTCTACATTTCCCCAGGCAGTCTTTGTATTGACGCAGACCCCTGCCTGAAAGTTGACTGTGTATTTGTATATTCCATAAATTAAAAGGAACTTAGAAGACACTTTTGTAAGGCATGATTTCGAAGGGTTATCAGGCACAGCCATGGTTTGACAAAGAGCTACATCATCAATTCATTGAAATAATGAAACTGGCAAACCCATTGGCAAGTCAATGACGAAGCTGGGAAACAAGAATAGAGAGAATGCCACTTCCTGGAGCAATCCCGAATTCATCAAGAGCGGTTTGATGTTTTCATACCCAACATGATAAGATTGCATTCTGCTTGTGTAGTGGTCAGCCAGCCCTACCAATAGGTGATTTAAGGAGGGAAATAATACCGTTTTACGGAGTAGAAGGGAACGTGGGACGGAGTCAAGAGCTGATCAATAGTCTAAGAAGGTACGTCTTATAAACTTTGTGTGCGCGTCTAGAGTTCTGGAAACGTAAGGCTCTCGGGAAGCGATAGCGTTCAATCATGACACAGATAGAACACAGAACATTAGTTCAACGTTTCGGGCAACCATCGGTCGTTCATCGATCTGTCTATGTTTCTGCATATCGATGATTTTCGATGAGAATGGGTCAATCCCGTTCATCTGATGATTCAGGACTACTCCAAGGACCAACCCTTTTATCGCCATTGTAGATTCCATCGTGGCAAGCTATGACAAAATATATTGAAGAAATGGCCTCAGTGACAGAGAATGCTGCAAATTGACGAAATCAAGCTTGATACATCTGTCTGATAACAGGAAACAGTTATTTCCACTCGCAAAAGAATGTTCGAAATGCGAAAGAGAAAATCTTTCTTCAATGCAGAAAATATGAAAAAAGGAATAAGAGTTGCGTTTAAACTGGTTTCCAGAATGATTTCAAAGAAATGAAATCAATGATGGAAAACGTTTGCTGATCCACAAGCACTATACCCAAAACTATCTCCATGAGGAACTCGCAATGCCAATTTCCAGCGGGGTATTTGGTGCAATCTGAACCAGTCAAATTCGGATTAAATTCCATTGTGGCCTCCCACGGTAGATTTGTAGCTTTTCTGACTCCCTCATCAAGGCGGTTGATTTCGTATCCATAAGGATTAACGCCAATCCAGGGACAGTGCAGATGCTTCACATACGTACAAGTTTAATCCAGATGGAAACACCGGTTATAAGAGAGACAGGACTGGTAATCAACCTAATTCGCTTGCTTTACTGCAGCTGTCTCTTTGGAAAGAGTAAGCCTGCTCTACATATAACAGTGCTCACGCTCAAGAAGTTCCCTCGGAGTTTCGTACGGCAGACGTCCACAGACTCACTTGGCGTTAATTTCGGTTTTGAGGGCGTACCTCTAGCTTTTGCACAACCAAGTGCAAACTACAAGATAGCATGAAGTAAGCCCCCAGTTGAGAATTGAGGAGGGTCAATGGTTTTAATTTTAAAATATCACTGAAATCGACACCGTCATCGAGCTTTTGCAGCTTTTAAACAAGAGCCAAGTGGCCAGCTTGGAACAGACCACACCCTGGTAGTGCGCCGCTGTTTGTTCGTGAATGCTTATTTATCGCGGTGAAGATATCCCCTTTCCACTACTCGGGGATGCGCCTCGTCATGAGTTTTATTTCTTTGCAAGAGTTAGGGTTCTCACTGTGTGTGAGATAATATTTGATAACTGGGTTCTGTGAAACATTCATCATTACCGAGCACCTCTAGCTATTTACGAGCAGAAGCCATAATTTGCAGCTTGTTTAATATTTTCTCCGGCGGCCTGTGGGCTTATCCAAGACATCGAGGTAGGTCCGAATATCGTCTCTCCTTTATGATCCAGGTTTTTATCGGACACCAATCGACTGCACTTAAATTCTTCGCTTTTACTCAAATTTGATCACATCTCCGGATGACTCTATGGTACTCGAGTGGACCTGCTTCATTAACCGTTGTGCCGAAACATGTAGTCCCTGTTTCAGATATGCGAGCCTTTGTAGGATCACAACAGGGGTACAGAAGGTTTCATCATTTGTTTGAAAATGTGATATACATCAGCTTATACTGTGCCTCCATCGTTTGTTCTGGATGGACTGCAAAAATATAAAATACCGCGTTGCGGTTCAACTATGATAACCAAAAGGTATTCTGATCTCCTATTATTTGCTAAATTATTGAACATTTTCACAATTTCTCATAGGCGATTGCTTCGGTAATCACTATTCTGAGAACGACCACTGTGGTGTTCCCATCGTGAACCCGGATGGAGAAATGTGACACTGAAAATACGATTGTTCGAAGACAGTTTGCACTCACTAATTGTGAATGTCATATGTTAACCATAATTCACCCGCTTTACTTTGTATGGTGGCAGCGCCGAACTAAGACTATATCATCTCAGCCATTAAGCTTATCGAATTCAGAAAAGTGCATTTTGAAAACATTCCAATTATTAAACATGTATTTTCTTATCAATCTCTTATGGCAATTATGGTATCCTTCGATAGCCTTTGTTACATGATTTCTATTGCAGTTGATTTGATAGAGATATCTCATTCCTTTCGAAGAATATGGCCGAAATGGTTATTTTGCATGTTCAGTGCCTAAAGATGCTTCCGTGGTGGTCACAGAGATAGATTATGACCTGAAAGTGTCGAACAAACTGGATGTGAATCTGGTCAATACTGACGTGTATATCGATTGAGTATGATCTATTGACGACCCAGTGCAACCGCATGAGACGTAGCTTATGAATTCTGTTGCAGCATCGTGCAATAACGGTAAGCAATGTCTCGAACGTTGATCGCGCATGATTCACTGGTATCGGCGGAGGCATACGCGCACTAGCAACATCAACCACCGATATGTATGCAATGAGAATTGAGGCGTTTGTGACCTAAGCCCGTCTCACAATCGTCCCCCGAACTTTAACGGGAGGGAGAGAAATCGGTGTGACATAGTGCTCATCCAGCCATCGACATTGACATGAAAAAGAGAAACCATTTTTAGTTTAACGTTGGGCATTTAAATCTTCGAGGTTGAACAGATCACCCATGATGTTCCTTTAACCAGTTACAAATATAGTTGTTTCAGTCAGGTTTGTGCTAGTTGTAACACCCAAATGCTGCACTGAATCTACTCTAGCTAGAGGAACTGGGTTTATCAACAGAGGGTCACCGGAATAAATGCGTCTAGAGAGGGTAAAATGCTTTTGAATTACTCAGATATATTGAGGAACAGTCGTGATAGAACGGCAAATTCATGGATAGCGAAGTATTGCTGCGGTGGTGGCCAAGTGGTTAGTGGTTAGCTCGAACCCGGAAGTCCCGGGATTCTAACCAATGCATCTTTGCCCCTTTTCCCTATTTCTATTTTCGTTCAGGCAGCAATTGTATTGACGCGAACCCATTCCTAAAAGTTGACTCTACATTTGCGTATTTCATAAATAAAGCAGGGAGTGGAAGAAACTTTCTTGGACGTAAATCGGAATGGTTCTAAGACGGAAAATGGCAAAAGGCTGCATCTTCAGTGTATTGAAGGAATGAAACTGCTGAACTCCGTGAAAGGTCACTGACGAAGGTGAGAAACAAGAATAGAGGAAATGGCGCTTCCTGGAGCACTCTCAAATTCAATAAGAGTGGTTTGACTTCTTCACGCACAACACGGTATTGTTGCATAGCCCTTGTGGATTGGTCAACCGTCATGCCAACAGGTAATTTGGCGAGATAAATCATACTGGTTTTTGAAGAAAGAGGGAACGTGGAGTGGAGTCAAAAGCTGATCAAAGTCTAAGAAGATACATGTTACAAACCTTTTGGACGCGTCTAGGGATTTGGAAACTCAATGCATTGGGTAAGCCATAGCATCCAATATAAACCTGTTTAATTTATGCGCGCACCGGATGGGGCGGACCCTAGAAACGGAACCAAGCTTTATAAGGGATGGTGTTCGGCTATCGGGACCGATATCAGTGGGTAATTTCGTTTAAGGGAGTTCAAACACTTTTTGCATTATCCGCATCTTCTAGAATCCGTGGGACAGGATGAACACTGTTCTGATGTAGAAATGCAGGATTTATGCTATCAACGTCCATATCATTGTTAGTTGGTCTGAATTTCTTTGTCTTGCCAAAACTGTCACCAAATTTGATTAACTCATGTTTCTCTCAATGATCAAGCCAAGAAAGTTACCAGCACAAAGCTTACATTGGTAAAGCCCGTCGAACATGCGTTCAGTACGGTAGAAACATGTGGCATCTGTGGGGGCTATCAGTCTAGAAATTTTCCCGAAACGGGGAATTACGTGAGCGGCGATGGACGGATAGCACGATTAAGGTAACCCTAATCTGTCCGTGATCCGGACGGCGACCCATCCAGTAGCATTGAGCAGAATTTCGAACATGCTTACGGCAGCGACAGGTCCCAATCCATATCAGATTCCTAGCATGCGGATTCTCATGGGAAGTTGAGGATTTCTCCGGCGGGATTTCATTCCGCATAGCATCCGAATACATTTGTATCGATGTCGCTTGCTGTGGCTGCGTAGGAGCTGTTCCAAATAGGACGAATCGATATGCTGAATTTTCTTTTCCATCACAGTGTAGGTTTATCCGACCATTGCTGAGTTCCGTAATTGGTGAAATTGCTCCTTGTATCCCGTTCATGGTTTTCGTGCTAGAGAAGCATAGAGAACATTGGATTGGAATAAAGTATCCAAAGGACAACACATCGAAAGTGTAGGGGATTGTACGAGTAAAACAATTGGCATTGCTGGTCGATGAAGGCTTCAACGAGAGGCACGTAAATGCATGGGACAGCGGATATCTGAATAAAACCAATGCCCTCCAGTAATGTGCTACGAAGCCGGATTTTATTTCGGTTAGTTTGCCTCACTGAATGAAAAGAAGATGGAGGATATATCTCGGGTCTTAACAAACACAGACAATGATCAGTGGTTGAGAGCGTACATGAAGGGAAAATAACACAAGGTGATTTGGTAAAATTCTTTCAAATGGTTGTTATATTCGGTCGCTGAAATGCGTAACTCGGTTGGGTATAAGGTATGAGAGGCCAGAATGAAGCATGGTCAAATTCACCCATAACACTATACAGGTTATAATCAAGCATTGATGCAACAACAGGTCAAAGAAAGCCGATAATTTGTTTGGTATGTAAAACGGAACAATGTACGCGGTTGTTATGAACTTAATTATTTGCTGGAAGAATGAAGGGTGACACTGAGGAGATGAACAATCGACAGCTTTGCTTGAGTATGAGTGAATAGGATTCGACTTGCCACACCACAAAACGTTAATTTAGATAGCCACATCATCGCCGGTTTCTGCCATCGAAAACTCTATGATGCCGGTAAAGCTTATAAACCTCAACGGGCACTAAAGTTTCAACAGCCTGCGAGTTCAACCAAGAGTCTTGGATGAATCCGAGAACGGAGAACAAAAGGGGTGTACAGTTAAGAGGCAGATTGCAACTTGTTTTTTTTTGAGAGTTTTGCAACGTGGGAATTTTCGGCTTAGTCGAACGGAATCGCTGCAGATATCATGATCCTTTCGGAGCATGGGCCGATATGACGTTTCGTTAGGAGGAGTTGATATCGCATACAAAGGCGTACGCTCACTAGCCAGGTTAACACAACCAAGATAGGCTGTGAGAATTGGGTTGTAT
>UZAN01057863.1:2179-12478 GCA_900618425.1 Echinostoma caproni
ATCTCCAATATGATTTCTGTCATTGAAAGTCTAACTGAAGCCCATGATGACGGCTTAATTCCCTACGTAATTTTCTTTGACTTTGCAAAAGCTTTAGATGGGGTCCCCCACGCTCCGTTGCTCTTTGGGCTCGAGGCATACGGCCTCAGTGGCAGACTCATAGCCCTACTTTACGATTTTCTCACGAACCGCGCCTTCTCGCTCAGCGTAAGTTCATCACCCTCATTTGAGTCTTTAATTTCTACCCGCAAGGTTCCGTCCTTGCCCCCCCCCTCGTCTTTCTAAAATATGTTACTGACCTGCTACACAGGATCGTAGTCAACGTCGCAGTGTTCGCCGATGATGTGAAGATTTGGGACACTAATCCTGTGGCTGTTCAATCAGCAATGGATGCAGTCAAAGACTGATCAACGGTCTGAAACCTTCCAATAGACGACGAAAAATGCGTTAGTCCGTCATTTGTAAGGGTCCATGTACACAGCTTCAGGGCTAGCGTTTCCACGACCATGGAGAGTTTAGAACACCAAAAGGTTCTTGGTTTCTGGCTGACCAGCTTACTCTTGTTCTCCTATCACCAACAAAAGGCCAGTAGATCCGCCTGCCCTGTTTTCAACTTCCTAAACGCTCATTTCCTAGAATAGATAGAGATGACTATCAGACTCTCTATTGCACGTAAATTCGATCCTTATTAGGCTATGGGAGTCAAGTTGCTCACTCTCGCTCGATGGGTGACGATGCGGCCCTGGAGCGTGTACAACAGGGAGCGACAAAACTTTTGCATGGTTTGTCCTCCACCCCTTATTCCACGCGCCTTTCCTTCTTGAATCTCTACCACCTTGAAACCCGCCGGGTAAGAGGTGACATCTTTCTTCTGTACAATCTCTTCAAGTCCGGCAGGGTCAATGACTTCTTTGTGCGCACTTTGTGGACATGGCATGAAACTCTTCAAACCGCGTGCCCGTACACTAGTCCGTTAGTGCTCTTTCACCCCCAGGGGCATTCCCTATTGGAATAGCCTCCCCGATAAGCAATTAATGCCCCCACAAAATCAGCTTTCGAAAGGAATCTAGACCTGTATCTTGGTCTAATCCCTAAACGGTAAACATCTCCCCGTGTTATTCATGTTCCGTAGTTTTTTTACTGAAATTTCCGGTTTGTCGCTATGCATGCAGATAATGCACCCCCTCCCCTTCTCTTATCTCATTTCAGATAACCTTCTTGTAAAAACAGAACGCGGACTCAATTTAATTATCCACCATCGACCGCAATGGAGCCTTGTTCGTACCCAGCTCACCGGGACGCAGGACCGGAAGAAACCTTGAAAACCAGTAAGCTCCTGGACCATTGGGCCTAGCCTCGCACCCGCGTGATACTTCAAAACTTCAAGACTATACTTCGCTGCCTGCCTGTTGCAATGCCAGTTCCACGGCCCAGATTTTATCTGAGATGCTATACTGACCATCTCCTTCCCAATAGCGGACAGACTAGAGGTTCTAGCATTTATTTCTGTTTGGAGTCGCAGGAGTTCCAACCTCATGTTTACCTCCAGCGCTTCCAAACTTGCCCTGATTACCTATAACTCAAGGTTTGTTGTCGGCTGAAGTTTCCCTAACACTATGATTGTCACATCTTCATTTGGGGTTTCATCTTTATGTTGCTGTTGCCCTGAGATGCGGTTCTGTTTAATTAGCTGTTTGCAGTCACAACAACCCCCTTGAGCTCAAAATTGTCTAGGTATAATCAGTATGCATAGGGGAAGTCTTACTGCAAACTCGATGAAACCATTGGTACCAGGTGTCGGAAAAAATTCCGTTTTTCATGACCTTGGAGCACTTCCTACACGTTTCGCTGGAGCTCGAAGGTGACCCATTAGAGATTTGACTAGCCATTCTCACCATCTTGCAGGAATGCCGTAGGAAAAAATTGGTTGAGGTAGAGTTAGAAGTGACCTGATGAGTATTAACCTATAGATAATTGCGAAAGGAGTGCCCAATTGGTCACTGGCCGGCAGTAGGTAAACACAACGCGTCTAAAGACCTTACCTCCTCATCACTGAACTCTAACCGACTATCATTTTCCTGTGTCTTGTATGGCTTAATCGACCCTCATCTATAGTACACGTCTTCCTTTTAAAAAACTCCAGAAGTGGAATTGACAACCCATGGTTAATGTCTTCTCAGACTACAGCACTCAGTTACCAACCTTGATTAGAATTTTCATTTACCTCTTGATGTGTCTCTCCCCCTTCTTCTCAGCTGGATAGCACACAAGCTTCACCTTCTTATTCCAGATACGGTTGGCTTGAGCCTGACGAAGCCTTGGGGTCTACACCCGCAATGGACAATTAGGCTCCGCCAATGGTTTTTGGCTTCCACTTTATCCACCGCTTTGACCATATGCGTCCGCATTCCGGACCAGGTTGAGGAACGCACCCTTATTTCAACTATAAGGCATTTTAAGTTTGGGTGCCTAGTGTGAAGTCAGTACCACATCAAAGCGACCAACGCCTAAATAACCCAAATCATCCTCTAATGATTGAAGCCCCTGAAACCATCGAATGTGTCCTCACAAAAGTCAACTGTTTTACACCGTATAGTGAATAGGTGTACTTTGACAGATTATTCAACTCTGTTCTGTTTCATCCTATCCTACTTTGTATCTGTTTGCACCTTTTCCTGCCCATTGATCCGCCGACCATCTCTCCTTATTTTACCCCTTGATCGCCTCACGTTCAAAAATCACACCGTTTATCTGGTATAACGATTCCTGTTTTATTCTATTTCCACTGACATTCTCTGTTGAAGCACTCCGCTATCCCCTATTTTCCTCAGCGACCTCAGTGACCACACAGTTAAAGCATGGGCAGGCATTCATGCCCACTCGAGCAAGAAAATGGACTCTTGTTGACTCAAGCCGCAAGTCCTGGAACCTGATCTGATCTCATCTGAGCTGACTTTGTCCACTTTGTGTTCCATTTGTATTGCAGCGTTCAGTCCAATTCAGTTTAGTTCAGTACTTCCTACCTTCTATGCATCAGTGCACTGCGACTGGCATTTTTTGCGCTTTTCTTGTACATATGACTGTGTTGTAAATATGATCGTGCTTACGCATGCTTCTTGGGGCTTCGTGAAATATACTGTTATTATTAATATTAAAAGTAGTGTTATTAGTTTTATTATCGTCACAGACTGCCAAGTGTTTCCTTGGGCTCATCGTTAATCGACCTCAATACTGCGGGGCGCGTGAATGCACGTGTTTCGTCAATATTCTTGTGAGAGTGAGTCCCGTTTGATCCTGTGTTTGAGTTCGTTGCCTGCTACGTTTGATTTCATACGCCGATTTTCTCAGGAAAGTCAGATGCCATTCAGGAACGAGCCTCCTAGATTCTTGCTCCAGCCGAGACTAGCGTTCTTCTACAGCTTCGACTTCTTGTCGACTATTTGACCACATGCAATTTCTTTATCCAGAACAGCCTCCTATTTCGAGTCCGTATTGTCAAGAGTGGGCAGCTGTAGCAGTTCTTCGACCGACAGTTTGGCAACAGCAGTTTCCTCTTCTTGTCGCCTTTAAGTTTCCTGATGGGTCCATTCAAGCTGGACGTGATCATTAAATCACGGACCAGAAGCGACGTCAGCCTACGCTGGTGACTAGCATCAGGACAGGTTCAGTTTCCACTCAGTCCTGTATAATTGGGGATTATCAGGACATGGTTACATAATTATGACATACTTATCAGAACCATCAAGGTTCAGATATATGAAGTAGGAACTTAGCCCCTCCATCAAGTAGATTTGTTACAAAAGCTAGGCTACCGTCATACTTTTCCTTCTCACTTCTCCACTGGGCACAATCAAGTGCACCGTCGAGATTTAACATTTATCGCCATTATTTGGCGATAGTGATCTTACAGGAGAAGATTCTTTATTAGATATATTAACTTTGAAATTTTCAGGATTAAGTTGTACTTTAACGATTATCGTGCTTTTAATGAGCTCAAAACGACCGCACCGACACAATCGTCCACGGTGGGCTCGGTATCGCACGCTTTCCTTGCATTGATCAGACCTACTTTCGTGTTTCCGCTGCCGTTGCTTAAATAACAGTCCAGGCATAGCCACACTGACTTCCAACATTTCGGAAGTTTCAGAATCTATCATTTCCACAATTCCGATCATTGGTTCTGTTTCCTTTTGGGACGGATATTCAAACAGAAAGTGAGAAAACATTAGTGACAGGTTCTGACGAACATCATCAACCGCTTAGCCACTAAAATACCACTATTGATCGTTGTTGGTAATTTTCTATTACTGTTGGATGTGCGGTAAATTGTTGGGTTCAAGATACAGAAGCACAAGAATTTCCATATCATAAATCTTTTTGGTTGAACGGTACGCGTTTAAGACAGTGCCAAACGGGTAGCCGTAACGGAGATTCCATTTTATCGAACTGAAATGGAAAGAATTCAAACAGCGGGGTTAATCAAGTCACGATCCAGCGTCCGTCCAATTCTCGTAGGACGACTTGTGGCTCTTGCGAATAACATTTATGGACAATAGGGCAATAAGCAATAAGCTTATTGCCTAGGGCTTGACATTCGTGTAGCAAATAATGTGGCTTTTCCCCAGTTGTCTGTAATCCTACTGGTGATTATGGGCTCGGTAGATGATTTAGTTACCGTTCCCAGTAGTACACTTGATACTAGCTATAATATGGCGGCATTCGGTCCCAACCTGCTGCTTATTGCTTATTTATGGAGTTTAGCTCTCGGGCCAATTCGTTTTCACAGTGAGTTTGCTCACTAAAACTAGTTGATGAATAATCTATGTGTAAACTATATGGACCATAGTCTTTACCCTCATAAATTCTCAGTGAATTCCCCTGAAAAAGGTGAGGAGCGCATCGGCTTTTTGTGATTATTCATGTTCCGTACTTCCTCCTTACCTGTAATTGATCCCCACAATCCTGTTTCCATTTTCTCGCACGTATACATGGAACCTTTTTCAGAATGCTCAGCACGGACTTTGGCCATGCCTAATCGAGCGTCTTGAAATTCCGTGGTGGAATGCTTACCAATTTGATACTAAGTTCAACGTTTGGAGACTAAATTACGCTAAATTACGAAACGATGGAGTTCACGGGATCTACAACAGTACGCATGCTACCTCCCTTCCCTTGGGATGTACAGGACTTACAGCAGAACGCCTGCATAATCCCAAGACTATAACCTGAGTGCTAGTCGCCTCCTAATAGACACGGACGAAGTACATCTATTCATATCTCGCTGCCACCCATCCGCATCACAGCCGTTGGTAAGAATCCATCTCCGTCTGTTTCAACTACAGTATTCTGTCGATTTCTACAAAACAAGTTTACAACCTTTCCTCGTGCAACAATTGCTCTTTTGTCAACACAAGAGTACCTCGCGCACTGGGCGGATCATTCTTTCCTATACGCTGTCCCAATAACTTGAGGAAACAGGGCTTAAAAACCATTTTATTATTCACATGCAATGCGGTCATTGATCTTGTGTCCGTCTAAGTGTCCAATTGTATCCCTTGGTTCTGATACAGCGCTTACGAAATTTAATCCATTGTCACTGGCTCTCTGGAGATCTTGTTCTGCCAATGAACCTCAACGGACATAGGATAAACGGACCGGTAATGAGACTGTCAGCTATCTCTAAGTGCACGTCTCGAGCTTGTAAACACATGAACGTGCAGTTGTATTTCTTTTCCGAGCCGTGACCCTAACGAACATGAGGAGATTGGAAATATTCTACTCCTAATGATTTTAAAAGAACCGTCCTTTTTGTATTCTAGATATGGGAGCGATTTTCCGCTGACCCGCAGAAGCCAACGTTTTATGACATGCTATACATCGACTTACTCGTTGATGAATAAAAGGAACAGTAACGGTCCGAAAATTGAGGCACTCAACTGATCAACCAAATGACCTGAAAACTGATCTCCCCTACTCTCACTGCGAAAGTTCTTTCCATGAGGAATGTGGTTATTAATTTATGTAGATTTCCTTCTATCCCACAGCTTTTGGTTTTGTGTGGGAGTAACCTGTGGTTCACAGGATCCAAAGCTTTGCTAATATCAAGGTAGAAAACCTCAATGGTTTGGCCTTTATCTAGCTTTCTTGTGACTTCGTCCAGGTAGCACAGAAGATCGGTCAGACCAGACCTATACCTTAGGAATCCTTGTTGTAACGCAAAAGATTAAATGCCTGCTATATAATCAGTTACCCTATGCATTTGAAGAGGATACTGGTTAGGCTTACGTGTCTGCACGTCAGAAGTCTGTTGATCTCTGTGAAGTTCCACTTACTAGTACTCCATTTCCATTTATGCTTGTATTTATCGATTCGTGAAAATCCTTTTGAAAAACCCAGATACCAAGCACCAAAGAGCAAAAGTGAGTACTCCAAGCAACCGGAGCTGATACGGTGCACACAACCATACATGCGGAACAGACTGAACATATACGGGGACTAATTTAGAGCATGCTAAGCTGGGGATTTCAAAGCACCACAAATGCATGTCTTGACTGTTCAGAATTGATGGCAGAGAGCAGAGTGCTCGCGTGAGCCCCATCACCACTGGGTCGAAGGTCCGATCACAAGTGTTCGTTCCTCCATAGCCCATTCAGGTGCTCATCCAGACGCCGTTTGAAAGCAACGTCTCTCTTCTCTTCCACCACAATCGCTGGAAAGGAATTCCAGAGTTTTGTTGACGTACGCGAGAGTCGGTAGACTAACGGAAGACAAACTGACTGGAGTTTCCGTAAAGTGCGAGAGTACTCCCGCGAGCGTAAAGGGAAGTACCGTTGCAGTTCCGGGCCCATATCACCACTCAGGATCTTCCTCAGGTAGATGAGATCTCCCCTGAGGCTTCAATACGCAATTGGGAACAGACCAGTAGCCTGTAGAAGACCTTCATAGCTGGTCCTGCGTATGCCAACAACGAGTCTAGTGACAGCACGTTGTACACGCTCCAACTTATCGAGTTCACCGGCCGTGCAGGGCTGTGTCACCGCACCACCATACTCAAGTCTTCGTCCGACATGGGAAGCGTACAGCAGCCTGAAAGCGTCCATCGTGAGTTGGTTGAAAGACCGCCGAATAGGCCCCAGAATTCTTACGCGTTAGCACAGATCCGATCGGTGTTTTCTTGGGTCTTTAGTGATGACGTAACCATAACACCCAGGTCTTATTCGCACGATGTTCTACGCATTGTGGTTTCCTGGAAGTTCTAGAGTACCTCTGAGTCATCAAGCCCCAAGTGCAGGTGAGCACACTTTGCTGTGTTGACTGGAAGAGCCCAGGTATCCGCTCACTTAGCCAGGTTGTTCAACTCCGCTTGAAGAGAACTTCGATCATTCGGATCCTTGAATGTACGCTAGATTTTGATGTCATCCCCATACATGAGGGATGGGCTGTACAGTTGACCGGGCAGGTCGTTCACATATACCACAAAGAGCAATGGACCAAGAACCGAGCCTTGGGGGACCCCACTGGAAGTGGAATACCACGCAGAGAGCGATTTTCCAACACGGACGCAGAANGATCCTTGAATGTACGCTAGATTTTGATGTCATCCCCATACATGAGGGATGGGCTGTACAGTTGACCGGGCAGGTCGTTCACATATACCACAAAGAGCAATGGACCAAGAACCGAGCCTTGGGGGACCCCACTGGAAACGGAATATCACGCAGAGAGCGATTTGCCAACACGGACGTAGGATTTTCGATCAATGAGGAAGTCTCGCAGCCAATTCCGCATGACCACACTTACACCTAGGTTGAACAGCTTTCTCAGAGGAAGGTCGTGCAGCACCTTGTCAAACGTCTTGCTGAAGTCCACGAAGCTGATGTCCGTTTCGTGTCCTTTGGCCTTGTCCTCGGTCCAGCATTCACGCGCAAGTAACAGGTTTGAGAGGTATGAGCGACCCGGCCGGAAACCATGTTGTTGGTGGCACAGGTGACCGAGGCACAAAATTCTGCCGAAGCCGTACATCCACCAGTAGCTCCATTACTTTACCCACAACGCTAATAAGGCTGACTGGTCGGTAGTTCCCAGGATCACTCCTATCCCCAACGTTGGACAGTGAAACAATGACAGCGTCCTTCCACTGCCGCGATAAACGCCTTTGAGTGAATGACAAGTTGAACAGGTTACACAGTGGCGCTGCAAGTTCATCTGCCAGCTCCTTCGGGATCAGGGGATGCACACCATCAGGTTCAAGTGACTGGTGAACCTTTAGTCGATGCAGCTCCAGAGCAACCTATCGGATTGTAAATGGGGTCCAGTTCAGTGCAGTGTCAGTGTCAAGTAGATGTGCCAGTGTGCTCGAGGCTGGAGTGTACACTGTGGCATAATATGATGCTAGCATCTCCGCTTTATTCCCATCTTTTTCGGCTAGTGCCCCATCTTTGGTGAGAGTCGGGAGACCAGGTGTTGCTCTGATTCTTCGACTGAGGTAGGCATACAATCCCTTTGGTGTTTGAACTGAATCCGCTCCTAGTCGTTCCTCGAATCTGGTTCTCTTGCACTTTAGTGCAGTACAATGATTCTGAATAAATCGATATTCCTCATATCCTGTGCCTGTTGCACAGTATCTCGATCAGGTTTTATTTCAAAAAAATATGACTAAATTGTATCCAAACTTTTGATCATGATCTTATAAATATTTATTCGTCTTCTCTACTGTCTCACAACAGAAAACCATTCAAGATAACATAAAGACCTGTCGTTCTTCCGTTTGCCCAGTTTTCTAAAGAACTCTGAACAATTTGTTACCAAAAGCACAACCAAACTGCTTTACGCAATAAATTCTTATGTTTGGCTCCAAACGCATCATTGTGAAATAAATTTATTTCTATGACTATCTATTTGTTTCAAAATCTTTATCCTTCGAGGTAGATAAAGTGTTTCAATCCTACAAGGCTCATATGGTGCAATCCCATCACTTACATTTTGATACAAAAATAAAACTTTAATAAAATCCACTTTTTTCTGAGTACAGCTTGGGAAAGAGAAAATATCAATCCTTATCCGAGGATGACAAAGCGAATTTTCCAATCAAACAGCGTTGCTCACAACTGAGTAATCCAATCAAAGGAAAGAGTAAAATAACGAAAGGGAACTAGACCATTATTTGTGTTTCTGTTTATTTTAAGAAACCTGATGTCATTGTTTTGGTGCATTTTATCAAAAATTTTAAAGTGAGGGGATAGATTTGAGGGTCCAGTGAATAGCAGAGCCAGTGGAAATCATGGAATCAAGAAACAGTGCTTTTGTATTTTATTGTTGATCTTGAAGTGCACATTGACAGCTTTCTTGTTACAAATGTTCTTTTTCATACCTTATAAGTTGAGTCTTAACTTCCGGGGCGGAAAACATTACTCTGTCTCATCCAAAAGTCGGAACCTTTCTTCCTCCAAAATCCGTACCGGCCGGGTTCGTTGCCGTTCCGTGGCACCGATAAAACTGGCCCGACACCATGTGCTCAAAGCTTCCAGTTGGGTTCGTGTGTTTGGTTCCGGTGGATCAATGCACGTGTAGTATTGGTACGCACGACGTTCCTTCACCAGTCTGATGGCCATAATAATGCCCAGTATCGAGATTAGAACGAGAACAACAGCTAAAACAGTTGCAACAATAGAGCCCGCATCCCATTTGATTCGTTTCAAATCTTCTCCTAGAGCAGCCGAATTCGTTGAGCGAGACTCAGCTGAAACAAACAGAAATGTGTTGGCTACATCTATTTGTTTATTCAAAAATGAAGGAATTATATATATTACGTTAGAATTCTAATTGCTATGCCTGAACAGTTGTTATCTTCTTATTTAACAAAAGCCTTGTTAACCAGGACGGTTTCAACGCAACAATATAGAAAAATAGAAACGAGATGTTCATCAGAAAAGGCGAAGTATGAGGGAAAATGGTGTACAAGGGAACAATAAGTAACAACCAAACAAACAAAACTGAAACGACTTGGTTATTGTTAGGGTAGTAGACTTTTTTTGTTAATGGGATAATGTTGGAGCGATTTACACTCCCTATCATAACCAACAAATTCATGTTCTCCTTCACTTTATATGCGACAAATTCCCTCCTATGATTCAGGTTTAGCTGGCATTTTACGAACTGCTACTGGTTTGATGGAGAAGCCGTTTTGTTTGGAACAAACTCTGTGCGAGGTATCAGAGACCATGAGTTTTTATAAGCATGTGAACACCTCTCTCTTTCCTGTCTTCCAAAACAGTTGGTAAGATCATTAAGGCCAGTTCA